>ML098975.1:0-12969 GCA_003697995.1 Taxidea taxus jeffersonii
TGTAGAAATATCTGTTTCTCCCTTTAATTGTCAGTTTTGTGTAATATGTTCTGATGGTCTATCATTAGGTACATAAATGTTTATGCTTTTATCTTCTTGATGTACTGAACCTTTTATTAATATATAATGTCTGGCTTTGTCTGTTGTAACCTCTTTTAATTTAAAGTCTACTTTGTCTAATAGTATAATCACTCCTGCTCTCTTCTGGTTGTATTTGCATGGAATATTTTTTTCCATCCTTCCATTTTCCATCTAGCTGTGTCTTTGGATCTAAAGTGAGTCTTTTATAGACAGTGTATAGTTGGATCACGTGTTTTTTATTCATTCTTCCAATCTTTAGTCTGTTGACTATAGCATTTCCTCCATCTACATTTAAAGTAATTAGTGATAAGGAGGGACTTATGTCATTTTGCTCTTTCGTTTCTATATGTTCTGTAGTTCTTTTACTCCTCATTTCTTGTATTGCTGTTTTCTTTCTTTTTTTTTTTAAGATTTTATTTGACAGAGATCACAAGTAGGCAGAGGGGAGAAGGAAGAAGCAGGCTCCCTGCTGAGCAGAGAGCCCGATGCGGGGCTTGATCCCGGACCCCGGAATTATGATCTGAGCCAAAGGCAGGCTTTAACCCACTGGGCCACCCAGGCGCCCCTGTTTTCTTTTTTGTTCAGCTGATTCTTAACTTTCTGAGAATGAGGTTTTGTAAGATTCTATTTATTTGAGAGAGAGAGTGCAACAGACAGAGCACAGCAAGGGGAAGGACAGAGGGTGATGGAGAAACAGGGAGCCCAACGGGGGACTCCATCCCAGGACTCTGAGAGCATAATCTGAGCCAAAGACAGATGCTTAACTGACTGAGCCACCCAGGTAACCCAGTTGATTTTTTTATAGTGAACTGTTTAAACTCCTTTCTCATTTCCTTTTGTGTATGTATATTCTGTGACTATTTTTTATGGTTATCATGGAGATTACATTTAATATCCTAATGTTTAAATACTCTAATTTGAATTTATACCAGCTTCACTTCAGTAACATAAAAAACTGCTAATTTCCATCTTCATCCCCAGCCCTTTTAATCAATGATGCCCTCAAATTACATCATTATACATTTTCTGCCCCAAAGTATAAAATGATAACTCTTTTTAATCTCTTTGCCTATTAAGTTATGTAGAAAACAGGGGTACCTGGATGGCTCAGTTGGTTAAGCATCTGTCTTTGGCTCAGGTCATGATCTCAGGGTCCTGGAGTTGAGCCTTGTGTTTGGCTCCCTGCTTAGTGGGAGAGTCTGCTTCTCCCCCTTCCTCTGCCCCTCCCTCCTGCTCATGTTCTCTCACTCTCTCAAATAAATAAAATCTGTAAATTATGTAGAGAACAAAATTTGCAGTTACAAATGTAAGTTATAATAGCTTTTAGAGTAATAATTATCTTTTAGAAAATGTATTAGTTTGTTTTTTTTTTAAGATTTTATTTATTTGACAGAGAGAGATCACAAGCAGGCAGAGAGGCAGGCAGAGAGAGAGGAGGAAGCAGGCTCCCTGCTGAGCAGAGAGCCCGATACAGGGCTCAATCTCAGGAGCCTGAGATCATGACCTGAGCCAGAGGCAGAGGCTTAACCCACTGAGCCATCCACGAGCCCCGAAAATGTATTAGTTTCTTAAATCCTGTATAAAACAAAACATAGAGTTACCAGCCATTTTTTTTTTTTTAATTTATTTATTTGACAGACAGAGATCACAAGTAGGCAGAGAGGCAGGCAGAGAGAGAGAGGAGGAAGCAGGCCCCATGCAGCGCAAAGAGCCCGATGCGGGGCTTGATCCCAGGACCCTGGGATCATGACCTGAGCCAAAGGCAGAGGCTTTTAACCCACTGAGCCACCCAGGCGCCCCCTAGTTTTTGTTTTTTTAAGTAATTTGTATGCCCAACATGGGGCTTGAACCCATGACTCTGAGATCAAGAGTTGCATACTCTCTCCACTGAGCCAGCCAGGGACTCCTACAAATCAGTTTAAATATATCACTAACCTTTTAAGTTGCCCTTGTATTTACCTTTTTTTTTTGAGATCTTTATTAATTTGTATGGTTCCTTCTTATTCTCTAGTGTTACTTTATTTAGCCCTGCAGGATTCCTTTGAGCATTTTTTTAAAAAGATTTTTTATTTGTTTGTCAGGGAGAGAGAGAAAAAGCATAAGCAGGGGGAGAGGCAGGCAGACGGAGAATCAGGCTCCCTGCTGAGCAAGGAGCCCAAGGCAGGGCTGTATCCCAGGACCCCCAAATCATGACCTGAACTGAAGGCAGGTGCTCAACTGCCTGAGTCACCCAGGCGTCCCATCCTTTGAGCATTTCTTACAGGACAGGTCTAGTGGTGATCAACTTCTCCAGCTTTTGTTTATTTGGGAATGTCCTGATTTCTCCCTCACATTTGGAGGGTGGTTTTGCTGGATATAGGATTCTTGGTTGACAGGGTTTTTCGTTGTTTTTTTCTTTTAATAATTTGAACATACTGGCCCATATCATCGGGCCTTTAAAGTTTTTGATGAGAAATCTGCAGATAATTGTATCGAACATCCCTTGTGTGTGATTCACTTCTCTCTTGCTGCTTCCAAGATTTTCTCTGTCTTTAGCCTTCAAAAATATGATTATAGGGATTCCTGGGTGGCTCATTTGGTTAAGCAGCTGCCTTCGGATCAGGTCATGATCCCAGCATCCTGGGATCGAGTCCCACATCGGGCCCCTTGCTCGGCAGGGAGCCTGCTTCTCCCTCTGCCTCTGCCTGCCTCTCTGTCTGCCTGTGCTCTCTCTCTCTAACAAATAAATAAATAAAATCTTTAAAAAAATTTTTGATTATAATGTGTCTTGGTGTGAGTCTTCTTGAGTTCACTGATGTTCATACTGATGGCTTTTATCAAATTTGGGAAGTTTTCAGCCATGTTTTCTTCAAATCTTTCTCTCTCTTCTGGAACTCCCATAATGTGTAATTTGGTCTGCTTTTTGGTATTTCATAGGTTCCTGAAGTTCTGTTCACTTTTTTTTTAGGTCTTTTCCCTTTCTGTTCTTCTGCCCCAATAATTTCCATGGTCCTTTCTTCAAGTTGGTTGATTCTTCTGCCTGTTCAAATCTGTCTTTGAATCCCTCTAGTGAATTTTTTATTTCAGTTATTGCACTTTTCAGCTCCATAATTTTTTCTTTTCTATGTTTTCTCTCTCTGTTGGCTTTTCTCTTTTGTTCATACATCATTTCCTTGATTTTTATCTATATCTTCCTTTAGTTCTTTGAACATTTTCAAGAAGTCGTTCCTAATAGATCTGCGATTGTTTTGTTTTGTTTTTTAAACAGGGACAGTTGTTGTTGATTTACTTTTCTTTTGAATGAGCCACGCCTTCCTGTTTCTTTGCATGCCTTGGATTTTTTTTTCTTGTTGAAAACTGGACATTTGAAACTGATATATGGTAACTCTCAAAATCAGATTGTTTGCTTTCCTTAGGGTTTGCTGTTTTGTTACTATTTTTTTTAATAAAGATTTTATTTATTTATTTGACAGAGATTACAAGTAGACAGAGAGGCAGGCAGAGAGAGAGAGAGGAAGGGAAACAGGCTCCCTGCTGAGCAGAAAGCCCGATGCGGGGCTTGATCCCAGGACCCTGGGATCATGACCTGAGCCAAAGGCAGAGGCCCTAACCCACTGAGCCATCCAGGTGCCCCTGTTTTTGTTTTTTTATCTGTGCCAAGTAGTAGCCTGAGATAAAAATTTTAAGGTCTTTTTAGGTCTTTTCTGAGCCTTTTCTTGGGTATATGCAGTCATTTTGGAATTTTCTCTGTATATGCATTTGGGTTTTTTTTTTTTTTTTTCCTAAGGTTTTATTTATTTGAGAGAGAACACAAAAGAGAGAGCACGAGCTGGGGGAGGGATGGGAGAGAGAGAGAAGCAGACCCCCCTCTGAACAGGGAGCCCAGTGCAGGGCCAGATCCCAGGACCCTGAGATCATGACCCGAGCCCAAAGCAGATGCCCAACCAACTGAGCCACCCAGGCTCTTCCCTTTTGTTTGTTTGTTTCTTTCTTTCTTTTTAAAGATTTTATTAGAGAAAGAGGGACAAGTAGACTCTCCACTGAGTGAAGAGCCTGTTGTAGGACTCTATCCCAGGACCCTGAGATCCTGACTTGAGCTGAAGTCAGACACTTAACTGGCTAAGCCACCCAGGTGCCTCAGGATCTTCAGGTATATGCCTCATGGATCTTTGTCATTTTTTCATACCAACACTGAATCTTAGATCCTTCATATTTCTTTCTTGTTTTCTTGCATTTCTTCCCCTTAGTAAATTTTTATTCAAATCCATCCTTCCTTGGGTACCTTTTAACTTAGTTTTTATATAATTTTGTCTTTTTCTTTCCTTTTTAATCAATTGATTTTTCATCTTTTTTTGAAGGTACTTTTTTCCCATCCCAAAATACTTGTTGAGAATATTCAATTCAGTTTAAAGTGCCGTGTTAAAATTTTCTTCTGGGGCACCTGGGTGGCTCCGTGGGTTAAAGCCTCTGCCTTCGGCTCAGGTCATGATCTCAGGGTCCTGGGATTGAGCCCCGCATCGGGCTCTCTGCTCGGCAGGGAGCCTGCTTCCTCCTCTCTCTCTCTCTCTGCCTGCTTGTGATCTTTGTCTGTCAAATAAATAAATAAAATATTAAAAAAAATTTTTTTTTTCTTCTGACTTGTTGTTGAGTTTTTGTTTTTGTTTTTAAAATAAGCTCCACACCCAGTGTGGAGCCCAACACAAGGCTTGAATTTATGACCCTGAGATTAAGACCTGAGCTGAGATCAAGAGTCAAACACTTAACTGAGCCATCCTGGTATCCCTGTTGGTTTAGAGGAAGAATTTTTCTCAGCTGAAATGTGTAGATTTGCTACTTAAATTTTTCTTAATAATAGCTTATATGGAATTGGTTTGAATTTTTAATTGGTGTTAATTAGCAGTGTGAGGTTTCTTCAGTGATTTTGTTACTGGTCATGGTAGATTAGAGAGGGGAGTGTTTTTCTTTTCTTTTCTGCAAAATTCTGAGATTCCCACTTTATTGCCTTTTTTCTCTTCACTATCCAAGAGTACTGAAAATTGGGTCATACCTAGTTTTATTTGCATTTCTTGTTAATTTTATGTTTTGGATATGGGGGGCACCATTATCCTCTAGACCCAAAGTCTATGTATAGATTCTTTTTTTTTTTTTAGATTTTATTTATTTATTTGATAGACAGAGATCACAAGCAGGCAGAAAGGCAGACAGAGGAGGGAGCAGACTCAATGCTGAGCAGAGAGCCCGACATGGGGCTCGATCCCAGAACCTGAGACCATGACCTGAGCCGAAGGCAGAGGCTTCAACCCACTGAGCCACCCAGGCGCCCCTGTATAGATTCTTTTAAACTACACCTAAGTGGTAGCAAGGAAGAATTATGTTAACATTTAATAAATAACAAATAACAAAATAGTATTACTACAAAAAAGTCAATTTCCTTTTTCATTTTAGTTATTTTATGTGGCCTTTTACCTTCCTCTTATTGTCTTATTTATCCTATATGAGTAGTACTTAGAAGATATGCAGTCATGGTTCTTGATTGTTTAAAAATATATATGCTACCCATTGTTCAATTGAAGTCTTAACCGTAATACAGTTTTAGGGAGATGGCATTTGAATTTGGCTCCACCACATAATTTAGCTCCATACTTTATCTCTCTGGCCCCATTGTAAAATGAGGTTGAGGAGAACATTTACCTGTTAGGCTTAGGATTCAAAAAACGTTGTAAAGCACCTGGACCATTAATTGAACACCTTTCACTGTTTCAAACACTCAAAGCCCCTAAGAGCCTGAACTGTGAAGCCTACTGGTAACATCTTTGTTTTTCAGGTTGCTGGAGGAGCCAATATGGGTCAGATCTCAGAAGCACTGAGCCGATACAGAAATAGGTCATGTTTTATGAAGGAAGCACTCTACAGGCTCTTCACAGAGACATTTTCAATGCAGGTAACCATGCCTGCTATTTTAAAGGTAACTACATCGCAGAAAGGTAGTTTTGTTACTACTTTTTACTTAGTTCAGTTAAAGCTGTTCACCAAACACATGGAATACAGTAACTTAGATGCCTTAGTGAGCCAAGGTACCCTTAGGGAGAAAGGAAATCAGTTAGGCTTAATTAACAGCCAGAGCATCTCTCATTTTAAGCATCTAAATTACTTCAAGTCATCTAGTGTTTTGATTTAGTCTGAGAAGGAGAGGACATATGTACTATTTTGCCAAAAATAGGAGATCTTAATCTATAAACATATATTCACTTCGCTGTAAATGTTGTTTCTTATTTATTCATTCGTCTACTCTTTAAAACCTAACATTTGATTTTCTGAAAGAAAACAACAGTGTCTCCAACAAGAACAGAACAAAATACAATAATTGAGGGTGATTTTGTGAATAAAGTAAAATGACCAGTATTGATGGGGCCAAACTTTGCTTTGGTTTATAGAAAAATGAATTTATTTTAAATGTTTTTGGAAGTATTAGTGGTTTGGGAAGGAAAAGTGCATTTATTTAAAGTGAAATGTAAGATAAAAATGGAGGACTCGAAGCTACTTTGTTTTTATTATTATTCTATAATTCTTTATAGTTCCTTAAAAAAATTGGGTATTTCTACACTGTGGGAGATAAGATTTGTTCATAACTTAAGAGTAGTACTGTATAAAGTGAAAAACTCTGGACCTTTGTTTCCCATATGTAATGAGGAGATTGAATTAGATATTCTAAAAGTTCTTTTCATATCTAAGATTCTGTGATTTTTGAAAATCATGTTTTGTTTTGTTTTTTTATTTCTGCATATTTAACTTGGATGATAGCAATCTGGTGAAATCCTAGGAGGAAATTAGTGATAAAGAAAAAAGTCATTTTCTGTAGTGGAAACGTATCCCAGGTCTGTGTCTAGGCTCTGTTACTTCATGCAGCTGTCAGAGTGAGGGGCTCTGGTCTCTTAAAATCATGGTTCATGCCAGTATCAGCAGGCTGGTTTCTGAGGTAGATAGAGATAGAACAGATTGCACTGTCCCTGAATGTTAGTGCAGGTCGGTCTAAGCTTAATACAACGCCTTCATGTTATAGTTGTGTTGTAGGTCTTCTAATGACCTAGTTTCTAATGTTATGTTTGCAGTTTTCAAATTATTTCAGTATTTTGTTAAATTGAAATTTTTTCTTCCTTTGTTGGTGGATTCATCCCATCCTTTTGTCTGTTTTGTGTATTTCCTTATCGAATTTCCATTCCTAAGTAATCCCCTTTTCATTCCATCCCTATCTCCACCTCCTGTCCTCATCTTATCTGAGACCCTGCCTAAAGGTGCTCTTGGAATGAAGAATTCTGATCTATACCAGAAATGAATGCTCCCTCCCCAACTACCTTAGGTAGCAGTTTATATAGCTTATGGTGCTTTTTTTTTTTCCTTTCCAGTTTCATGTTTTGATATCCCTTACAATGTTATTTGTTTACATACAAGGCTTTATGCTAAGGAATAGGGTGTAAGTAATTTACTTTGTGTCCTGTAGTGTTTATCACAATGCCTTGTATGGAGTGAGGCTCAGTAAATGATTATGAAATCATGGAGGAAATGGAAGTCCAGAGAAGAGAAGTGACATGCCTAAAGTCACACATCTAGTTAATAGCCTCATTTAGATGGGAAGGTATTGCTGTTGCCCTGAAAAGTAAATGCTTAGGATAGGGAAAAATCTTTTACTTTCTATTCCAGTGAGCAAATATTTTTGCCAACTAACACAAATTCAGACAGTATAAAGAATGTTTGGTGCCCCTGGGTGGCTCAGTCTGTTAAGCATCTGCCTTCAACTCAAGTCATGATCCCAGGGTCATGGGATCAAGTCCCACATTGGGCTGCCTGCTCAGCCAGGAGCCTATTTCTCCCTCTCCCTCTTCTGCTCCCCCTGCTTATGCTTTGTCTGTCTGTCTGTCTCTCTCTCTGTTAAATAATAAATCTTAAAAAGAAAAAAAAGAATGCTCCTGTTGTCATATGCCACTAAAAACAAGTTCATCTTCAGCTTGTGGCTGTAGGAATGAGGAATCATCCATTGGATTTGCCAGTGCAGTTCACAGCCAGTGCTTGTGCCCTCAACTTAACACGCCAGGGCCTGGCCAGGGGGATGCCCGTTCGTCTGTTGTCAGAGGTCACCTGTCTGCTTTTCAAGGCTCTGAAAAATTTCCCCCATTACCAGCAGGTAATTTGAATTGAATACTTGACTGCTTCTTACTTCAGGACAAATAATATGAAAAAAATTTTTAGTATTAGTTAGTATTAGCTATTATTAGTATTAGCATTATTTTGTTTCGATTTTTCATCTCCCTGAGAGAGAATAGACAAGGAATTTATGTTTGTTATAGAAAAAAAATAGTATATTTGGATTAGCAGTTGGGTTTAAATTTTTTAAAAATTCGTTAGAAACCATTGACCCAGAAATCCATGTATTGTAAACACTTCACTGCGTCCTTAAAGGGTTAACATCATATGTAAAAATTAAATTGAAAAAAAAGTTACATTGAATTGAGTCATAGATCTAAATATAAAAGCTGAAAACCATAAAATTTCTAGGAGAAAACAGAACAAAATATTTGTGACCTTGGAGTAGGCAAAGTTTTCTTAGGATATAAAAACATGTCATGAAAGAAAAACAATAAATTAGAATTCATCAAAATTAAAGGCTTCTCATATGCACACACACATACATACATACATGTACACAAACTGAAAAGGGTAAGTCATGGGATGGGAAAAATGTTCATTTTGTATATATGAGAAAGGACTTTTTTTTTTTTTTAAAGATTTTATTTATTTATTTGACAGAGAGAGATCACAAGTAGGCAGAGAGGCAGGCAGAGAGAGGGGGAAGCAGGCTCCCTGCTGAGCAGAGATCCCGACGCGGGACTCGATCCCAGGACCCTGAGATCATGACCTGAGCCAAAGGCAGAGGCTTTAACCCACTGAGCCACCCAGGCGCCCCGAGAAAGGACTTTTATAAAGAATATAAAGAACTCTTAACTCCACATAAGACAAATCCATTTTTTAAAAAGGCAAAAGATTTGAGTACTTTACCAAGGAAGATTAAGCAGATGACAGATGAGCATGTGAAAAGATGCTCAGTGTTTTTAAGTCATAAGGGAAATGCAAATTAAAACCACATTGAATTACCAGTAGATACTATTACACACCCTCCAGATTGGTTGAAACTAAAAGATTGACAATACAAAGTGTTAGCAAGGGTGTGGAGCAACTGAAATCCTCATAAATAGACGTTAAGAATGTAAAATGATACAACTACCAGTTCAACAGTCTGGTAGTTTCTTTCAAAGTTAGACATAAATCTTCTTTACTACCTAATCTTTCTACTCCTAGAGAAATGAAATCATATATTCATACAAAGCCTTTTACATGAATGTTCATAATATCTTTATTCATAATATATCCCCTAAAATTGAAAACCTTTCTTGTTGAACAGGTGAATAGATAAGCAAATTGTGGTATATTCTTTAAAGAAACCCCTATTGGCAATAAAAAGGAATAAAGTGCTGATACATGCAACATGGATGAATCTCAAAAACATCATATGCTGAGCAAAATAAGCCAGACACAGAAGAATAGATATTATATGATTCTATTTGTGTGAAACTTTGGGAAAGATTAATCTGTAATGACAATGTAATTTTCTGAGGTTGGGGTTTTCAGGCTGGGATTGATTAGAAGGTGGTACAGTGCAACTCTGGGGTGATGGAAATATTTTTTATCTGAATTATCGTGAAGGTGGATGGTAGTGGTTATACAGCTGTATCAATTTGCCAAATGTAACTGAAGTGTGTACTTACAATGGAAATTTAAAAATAAATATAATAAGGAAGGTGGTCTTTCTGCAGTTAAAAAAAAAAAATCTGGGGCGCCTGGGTGGCTCAGTGGGTTAAAGCCCCTGCCTTCGGCCCAGGTCATGATCTCAGGGTCCTGGGATCCAGTCCCGCATGGGCTCCTTGCTCGGCAGGGATCCTGCTTCTCTCTCCGCCTCTGCCTGCCTCTCTGCCTGCTTGTGCACTCTCTCTCTCTCTCCTTCTCTCCGACAAATAAATAAATAAAATATTTAAAAAAAAAAAAAATCTGCATTTTCACTTTCTCTTGAAAAGTTGGCAGCTCCTTCAGAGTTTAGTGTTATTTCCTTCATGGAAGCCATTAGTTAGAGTAAAAAGTGCCCCTATAAAAGGGCATGAATTCTCCTGTTGCTCATAATTCCCACCACTGCTCTGCTGTGTCCCACTCAGTCCTCTTCACTTGTTTATGTTACTGCCTAGTTCCTATTGGCATTTCAGGCTTGTTGTCCCTGCCTCATACACTGTACTTCATTCAGACTGGCCTACTCATGGCTTTTCAAAGAGATGGTATATTTTTCTATTCTCACAGCTTTCTCAGGAGACCTTCTCTTTCTTTCTTATCTGTAAAGGCTCAGTTGAACCCTAGCAGTTCCATTACAGACTTAGTTATGAGGTCTGATAAGGACATCTGTGGATGGCCAGATTTCAGGTAATTGATTTGGATTGACACATAGGCCACTAGGGTTCAGGAGGAAGAGAACCCCTGCTTAGCCAAAAAGGGGGAGGGGCAGATTATTCTTTGGGCAGAGCTGAATGTGAAAGTGAGATTAAATGAAGAACTTGGAAAGAGCCAGGTACACAGTGAGTTCTCAGTAAGAAAAGCTCATTGGTAGCACCTTCTAGGTGCTTAGAATCTTTATTTAGAATGGGGTATACCTTTGCTTAAAATTATTTTTCTTTATTCCCTTAAAGTTACAGAAGAATTGTCTTCTCTCCTTAACTAATTCCAGGATTCTTGTGGATGTTCCCTTTGACAGGCAAGTATAAAACTTGGTCATCTGATTTTGGGGTGTTGACCAGTGTTACTCTGAACATTGTTGGTTTTTGGTTTTTAGTTTACTAGCAAGGGTTTGATTAAGGCTGGGCTAAGGTGTTTGAGAAAAATGATCTGTTGAGCATCTGCCACAGAGGTGATTGGAAGTACCCTATGGCCGACTCTTGAACAACGAAGGGATTAGGGACACTTGCCCCCCCAACCCTGCACAGTCAAAAAGGCGTGTATGTCTTCTGAGTCATCAAAAACTTAACTACTCATAACCTGTTGTTGACTGGAAAACCTTAGTTATAAACAGTCAATTAACGTGTATTTTGTATGTTAAGTATTATTATATACTGTATTCTACAATAAAGTAACCTAGAGAAAAGAAAATCTTATTAAGAAAATCATAAAGGGGCAGCTGGGTGGCTTGGTGGGTTAAAGCCTCTGCCTTCGGCTCAGGTCATGATCCCAGGGTCCTGGGATCGAGCCCCGTAATGGGCTCTTTGCTCAGCGGGGAGCCTGCTTCCCTTCCTCTCTCTGCCTGCCTCTCTGTCTACTTGTAATCTCTGTCAAATAAATAAATAAAATCTTAAAAAAAAAAAATCATAAAGAAGAGGAGGTACAACACATTTATAACACTGCGCTGTATTTATCAATACCAAAAGCTTACATTATCTGTTTATAAGATGAATTATCTGTCCGTACCTACATCGGTATCATCTTACATCATACAAAACACTGTAGATGTTGTATGTATTACTAAGACTAGATAACAAAAATGAAAAGGTAGGGGTGCCTGTGCCTGTGTGGCTCAGTCAGTTAAGCATCTGACTTTTGATTTTGGCTCAGCTCATGATCTCAGGGTCATAAGATTGAGTGTCAGGCTCTGTGCTCAGGAGGGAGTCTGCTTCTCTCCTTCCTCCTCTCTCTCTCTGCCCCTCTTCCTGCTTGTGTACTGTCTCTCTAAATAAATCTTTACAAAAGAAAAAAGAAAAGACAGTGTGGGGCTCCTGATTGGCTCAGTTGGTAGAGCATGTGACTCTTAATCTCATGGTTATGAGTTTGAGCTCCACATTGGGGGTGAAGTTTACTTAGAAAGAAAAGATAATGTGAAAAAGAGATACTTATTAAGAGGGCACTTGGGTGACTCAGTTAGGCGCCTGACTCTTAATTTTGGCTCAGGTCACGATCTTAATTAAGGTTGTGGCTCTGGCAGGCCCCGTGTGGAGTGTTCATGTGCGCGCGCACACACACTCTCTCAACCAAAACAAAACATATATATGTTTTTTTTATTGGGGGTATATTTATGCACCGATAATGAAGAAGCAGCAGTATGATTGCTTTATGGTAGTATTATATAATCAATAGAATTGCTTCATGGTGGCATATCCTTCCTCTAATGAATGAATTGTTATGAATATTTATGGCATACAGTATAACAGTCATAATACAATATTGGAAACATTGTTACATTTTAAAAAGTAAAATTATTTACCTGTGATGATAGGCTGATAGGCAGTTTCTCCCATTATGACAGAAAGGCATAGTGTATGGTAATGTAATTCTTTGAAAGCAAAGTTATAAGCTGTAAGAAAACTAACACATTCTTTTTTTTTTTTTTTAAGATTTTATTTATTTATTTGTTAGAGAGAGAACATGAACACAGGCAGACAGAGTGGCAGGCAGAGGCAGAGGGAGAAGCAGGCTCCCCGCCGAGCAAGGAGCCCAATGTGGGACTCGATCCCAGGACACTGGGATCATGACCTGAGCTGAAGGCAGCCGCTTAACCAACTGAGCCACCCAGGCGTCCCAACTAACACATTCTTAATTTTATATTAAATATCACTTACCTGATGCCATATAAGGACAGGCTGTCCACTTCCAAGTTTTGCATGTGATCTTCTGCATTATGAATACTTATGACGATAACACAGAAGCATCTCCTATAGTTTTTGTTGTACAGTTGTTAGATATTCACATGAAGATATACACAATAGATACGTTTATTAACTGTAAGCATGATGATTATTTACTGCTCATTAAGTGGAAATGGATCATCAT
>ML098975.1:17969-30014 GCA_003697995.1 Taxidea taxus jeffersonii
CCTTTTTTCAGACCCATCATAGTAAAAACTTAATGCTTAAAATAAGCCTTTCTTTGATATGCTTATCTTTCTTTGAATTCTGTGCATTTCACTTACATTCCTATTTGCCTGCTCTCTTCTAATCTTTTTGTCAGATGCTCTTGATTTTCATAGCTGAGGCTTTAGAAATCTAAGATACGGGATTTGAGGGGCTAAGTGATTTCCTCTCTCCTTATGTATGGCTTAAAATTTCATTGTTAGAAAAATACTGCTTTTCAGGTTTGATGCTGCCAAGTTTGTTATGAGATGGCTTTGTAAACATGAGAACCCCAAGATGCAAACAATGGCAGTGAGCATCACCTCTATTCTAGCTCTTCAGGTATGTGATCGCTAAAGGCAAGATTTCTCTCTTCTTGAGGGAGCTCTGACCGCCAGTATTTCACTCTTGGCTTTTTGTTTGCTTATAGCTCTCACCTGAGCAAACTGCACAACTTAAGGAGGAGCTCCTCATGGCAATTAAGGTAGGTGGGTTGTCCTTTTCATAACCTTTCTCTTTTCCAGTAAAAAATGTATGGACATAATTTAACCCACTGAGCCACCCAGGCACCCCTTTATATCATAATTTTTAAATTCAAATTCAGTTTAATTAACATATACTGTACTGTTAGTTTCAGAGGTAGAACTCAGTGATTCATCAGTTGCATACGACACCCAGTGCTCATTACGTCAGTATATCATAATTTTGAATCTGTATTTATATTAAGATTATGCTAACATTGCTCATTAAAAAAACATACATCATCGTTTTATTTTATACTTACTTTGGCATTGAGGCTTGTGACTTGATCCCAGGACCCTGGGATCATGACCCGAGCCGAAGGCAGAGGCTTTAACCCACTGAGCCACCCAGGCACCCCCAAAACTTAAAATTCTTATTTAGTTGAGAAAAACCAACTATTTTTTTTAATCTGTCTCACGTGAATAAGTGCTTGATTTCCAGGAGGTGTTTATTAAACATTCTCAATAAATGAACAGTGGGGGAGCATGTGGGTAGCTCAGTCAGTTGAACATCTGCATTGGGCTTGGGTCATGGTCCCGGGGGTCCTGGGACAGAGTCCCACATCGGGCTCCCTGCTCAGTGGGGAGCCTGCTTCTCCCTCTCCCTCTGTCTCCCAATCCCCCTGCTTGTGTGTTCGAGCTCTCTCTCTCTCTGACAAATGAATGAATAAAATCTTAAAAAAAAAAAAAGAACAATGGAATACCTAATATGTACCTGATTATGAGTCTTATTTACAAGGACCAAGAACTAGGTCAAGTGCTCATAAAATTTTACCTTCCCCCCCTTTAATCCTCATAAAAAAACCTTAGGAGTTAGATGTAACTCATTATATAGAGAAAAAATGGATCACAAAGCTATGAAGTGGTATAACAATTATTCCTTTTCTTATATTGTAATCAAATCAGTCACTGGGGCATCTAACTTTTTGTGTCTTTGGTTTTTAGGAACTTCTAGCAATAGTAAAACAAAAGACGACTGAGAATTTAGATGATGTCACCCTCTTGTTTACTTTGAAAGCCCTTTGGAATCTTACAGATGAGTCTCCAGCTGCTTGCAGTCACTTTATGGAAAATCAAGGACTGGCAATATTCATCCAAGTCTTGGAGGTGGGAAGATAGGATTGAGTTTGTATGTAAAGTTCTTTTTTTTTTTTTCATGATAAAGTAACCTATATATTCTTTTGACAGACTTTTTCAGAGTCAGCAATACAAAGCAAAGTACTTGGTCTTTGGGTAAGGTGAATTGTTTTCAGTTGATTCTAACTACTAAAATTAATAAATAAAACTAACACTTAATGTAGCACCTACTATATGCTAGGCACTTTTATAAGGAATTTCTTTGTATTAACTCATTTGATCTTCACATGATGCCCTGTAAAGTAATACTATATCAATCATCTATTGCTGTGAACAAACTATAGCTAAAACTGTAGGCATTTTATTTACTTTTGAATTTGTGGGTCCACAGTTTGAACCTGGCTGTATGATTCTTCTGGTCTCTTGTGGAGTTAGTTACTCATGTTGCTGCTGATACCTGGTGGCATCACCAAGGGCTAGGGCTAGATGCTCTAGATGGCCTGATTCTTGCTGTGATAGTTGGTGCAGGTTGTTAGTTGGGGCGCATGTCTCCATGGGCTTCTTTATTTGGCCATTTCAGGGTAGCAGTAGAAGGCAAGTCCCACTGTACAAGTGCTTCTTAAATCTTTGCTAATGTTACATTTTTCTAATGTGTCACTGGGCAAAGCACATTAGGTGGTCTGGTGTGTTTCCCAATAATCACTTCTCCAACTCTCCAGCACCAACTGGATATCCTACAGTTGAGTTCCATTCAGTTCTTATACTGAGTACCTGGAATTATCATCAGATCCCACAGATCTCCCATGAGACTGCCCGCACTTCAGTTGCCAGTCATTAAGTCTTGGACCACCCGTACTTCTGACTGGTTGTAAAGTAAGGGTTTCCACAACCCCCTCCTCAGTTTAATAATTTGCTTGAATGGCTCACAGAACTCAGGAAGGCACACTTTACTTGCTATTAGTTTATTGTAAAGAATACAACTCAGAAACAGTGAAATGGGAGAATTGTATAGGGCAGGAAGGATGAGTATACGCAGAGCTTCCATATTCTCTTTGGGCACACCACCCTCCCGCGCCTTGATGTGTTCACCTACTCAGAAGTTCTCCAAACCCATCATTTAGGATTTTTTATGGAGGTTTCATCACATAGGCACAACTGATTATTAATTCAGTCTTCAGCTCCTCTCCCATCCCCCAGAAGTTATGGAGTGGGGCTTAAGCCCAGTCTTCTAATTAAGGTGGTTGTGGTTTTGTTTTGTTTTGTTTTGGCAACTAGTCCTCATCCTGAAGCTGCCAAGAGTTGCCTCATTAGAACAAAGAGGCTCCTGTCATTCCTATCACTTGGGAAATTCCAAGGGATTTAAGAAATCCAATGGATTTCAAGAATTGGGGACAAAGACCAAATTTATATTTCTTATTATATGCCCATGGTTAAGCCCAGATTAAAGAAGGTGATCATTCCTTGATGGGAGGAGCAGGGAAGTCACATGGCTAAGTCAAACAGGGATAGGAAAAACTGTGCTATGTTCTGTACTCTACCACACATTGTTCATTACATTTTATAGAAAGAGAATCTGAGGCACAGAAGTGCCATCTACCCTATACTACCATGGTATTAGGAGGCACCCCAATGAGAATTCGAACTCAGGCAGTCTGGCCCCAGACCTTCTGATATTAACCACTTTACTATACTTCCTTTTTATCAAGGCAGTCAATTTTTTAGAAATTTCTTTGGATCACTGGGTGGTGCAATTAGTGAAGTATCCAACTCTTCGGTTCAGGTCGTGATCTCAGGGTCATGAGATCAAATCCGGCATCAGGTTCCAGGCTAAACATGGAGTCTGCTTAAGTTTCCCTCTCCTTTTCCCTCTGCCTCTCCCCACCCCCGCACCTCCTAAAGTAAATAAATAAATCTTTAAAAAATTTTTCTTTGCTTATACTGTTATACTAGCTCTCAATCAAGATATCCATAACTGAGAAATTCCTTTGTTTCCAAAAGATAAAGGTGAAGATTTACAAAAAGTAATGAAGACATACTGTAAGTCCCTTCAGTTTGCTATGCATGAAATGTATCGAGCTGATGGTCTTATAATACTTGGGAGGTGGTGTTAAGTACACAGATAGCTTTCTAATTTAAGATTGACTATGGTAAGTGCTAGAAAAGAAGCACAAAGTCTCGTGGGAGCTTTTAATTCTAGATCATGCCCTCCTTGAAAGCAGGGACTGTCTTTTCCTTTGTATTCCTAGCACATATAGGACTTGGACCAGAGTAGAGAGGATTAAATGATTAATATTGGAATTCTGGAAGGTACAGAAAAGTAGAAAAGAGAGACAAAAGAAGCAGGAGGCTTTTGGCTTTTTAGTCTTTTGACTAGGGAAGATGAGAAAATGCAATCATTTGAGGGACAGTGTAATACAGAATATCTAGAATTTGGGGAGATGGTGGAAGAAGAAAAGCAATAGGAAATAAAGCCAGAAAGATGGATTGGAGCCTCTTTTTTTTTTTTTTTTAAGATTTCTTTCTTTATTTTATTATTATTTTTTTTAAGATTTTATTTATTTATTTGTCAGAGAGAATGAGCACAGGCAGACAGTTTGGCAGGCAGAGGCAAAGGGAGAAGCAGGCTCCCTGCTGAGCAAGGAGCCCGATATGGGACTCGATCCCAGGACGCTGGGATCATGACCTGAGCCGAAGGCAGCTTCTTAACCAACTGAGCCACCCAGGCATGCCTCTTTATTTATTTTAGAGAGAGAGCGCGAGCAAGGGGAAGGGCGGAGGGAGAGGAGAGAGAGAATCTCAAGCAGACTCCCTGCTGAGCCTGACATAGGGCTGGATCCCATGACTTACGAGATCATGACCTGAGCCAAAACCAAGAGTCAGATGCTTAACCAGCTGAGCCACCTAAGTGCCTCTCAGCTAACCTTTTCCAAAAGAGCTTTTACTTTCCTGAGAGCCTGTAAGAATGCTGAGGATTTCCTTCCTTTTTCTGAATGGAGACTGACATTCTCCTATGGCTTGCATCTTCTTAACATTTTGTTCATAGACTCTTGAAATAAGGCTCTTGAAAAAGCTACTAGAAAAGTAGCCTCTGCCAGGCTTATAAGAGAAATCTGGAGATTCATCTGAGGTGTCCTCAGTTATGCTGAGGATGCTATCATATTGTCTGTCCTTGTTTGGGGCTTCCATCTGATCGACTTAATGCTGAAATCCTGCTCCTGGTGAGGATATGTATAGCTGCCTTTGGGGAGAACTAGGGTAAATCTCAAAATAGTGTAGTTTCTGCTGAAATTAATAGGGTATAGCTGGTCTTGTGAAAAACTGGGGGAAGTGAGCTCAGAACAATGCAGTTTTCGGCATAGCGCCATATGCTGCTTTTAATATACTAGTTTCTGGGGTATACAATAACTGCTGTGTTCAATTTAACTGTATGTTTCACTTCTAAACCTTTGTTTTTTCATCTCTGTGGTAGGCAGACTCTAAAGGAACCTCCAGTGATTCTTATTCCTGGTGTTCGTTTCTTTGTGTAGTGCCCTCCTGTCAAATGTGGGCAGGAACTGTGACTTGCTTCTTACCAATAGAATATAGAAAGATGACAGGACATCACTCTGGTGATGATGCTACCATGTATATACAGTAGACCTCCCCGCCATCCACAATTTTAGTTATCCGCAATGTGGAAGCAGGTGACCATTCATCAGAAGATCAGTAGTAG
This sequence comes from Taxidea taxus jeffersonii, assembly GCA_003697995.1. Lineage (NCBI taxonomy): Eukaryota > Metazoa > Chordata > Mammalia > Carnivora > Mustelidae > Taxidea > Taxidea taxus. Next base: position 23,296 of record ML098975.1, read on the forward strand.
CCTAATGCTGTGTCACATGCCTATGTCATCTACCTCTTTATCTTGTCATATAGGCATTTTATCACCTCACAAGCAGAAGGATGAGTATAGTAGAATAAATTATTTTGAGAGAGACCACATTAGTGTAACTTATTGTAATACATTGTTATCATTGTTCTATTATTAGTTATTTCTGTTAATCTCTTACCTAATTTATATAGGTATGTATGTGTAGAAAAAAACATAGTATATATAGGGTTTGGTGTTTGGTTCTATCTTCAGTTTCAGGCATATCCACAGGGTCTTAGAACATGTCCCTCACAGATAAGAGGGGACTACTGTATTAATCCTTCTTGCTAGCAGATATGCTAGAGACACTCCTCACTGTCTTAGAAGAAGCAAGCTGCCATGAAATAAGTGGTTGGGGAAGGGAGAAGCCCACATGGGAAGGAACTATGGGCAGCTTCTAGGGGCTAAGGGTGCCTCCAGCACGAAACTGAAATCCTCAGTTTTGCAGCTGTGAGATGAATTTTGCCAACAGTCTGAGGGAGCTCGGAAATAGGTTTTCCTCTCGTGGAGCCCACAGATGAGAATGCAGCCCAGCTAGCACTTCGCAGCTATGTGAGATCTCAGAGTGCAGGCGTTGGCTAAGCCATGGATGAACTGTGAGAGAAACTGTGACGGAAAAAATGTGTTAAGCTGCCCAGTTTGTGGTAGTTTGTTAAGCAGCATAGAAAACTAATATATATAAAATTTAATGTCACCTTTCACTGTTACTGTTAACTTTTTTTTTTTTTTTTTAAGATTTATTTATTTGGCAGAGAGGCAGGCTGAGAGAGAGAGAGGAGGAAGCAGGCTTCCCGCTGAGCAGAGAGCCTGATGAGGGGCTTGATCCCAGGACCCTGGGATCATGACCTGAGCCAAAGGCAGCGGCTTTAACCCACCTAGCCACCCAGGCGCCCCTTACTGTTAACTTTCAAGCTAATGTAACATATGGTAGGCCCTGAGGAACATTAAAGTTTTTGAATCAGGCCTGGATTTTATTTTAGTTTAGCCAGTTTTTAGAAGTATAAACCTGACAAGTTCACTGAAAGTTGAGTCTTGCTGAGTGACTTACTTATTTCTACAACTGTGTTAAATGAGCGGCTTCTGGGTGGCACAGTCGGTTGAGCATCTGACTCTTGGTTTCGGCTCAGGTTGTGATCTCAGGGTCATGGGATTGAGCTCAGCATGAAGTTTGGTGCAGATTCTCTCTCCCTAACCCTTTGTGCCTCCCTGCTGTGCATGCTCACACTCTCAAATAAAATAAATGATGATTTAAGAAAAGATTAAATGAGATAAGCCAGATAAAAAGACATTTTTGTCTAGTACAGTGCCTGACACTTAGTAAGTGCTTACTCAGTGATTTGTCATTACTGATCATCCTCATCTTCAGGGGGTGGGATTGTGGGGTATTAAGCTAAACTGAGAGGGAGGAGGGTGGAACTAAGTGTTCTGTCTGTATCTGAGCTAAGCCGTAGGAGAGGGAGACGAGCCAGTATCTGATTCTGTCTTCCTTTCCAATCCCTGATATTTTCTGCTTCAACTGACCTGTAGAACAACATAGCTGAAGTTAGAGAACTTTCTTCCAAACTGGTGACTGAAGATGTGCTGAAACACATTAGCAGCTTGCTCCGTAGCAAAGAAATGGAAGTCAGCTATTTTGCTGCAGGCATCATAGCCCACCTGACATCTGACAAACAGCCCTGGATGTCCCAGGACCTTCAGAGGAGTGCTCTTCTCCAGGATCTGGTACAAGGACCATACCTCTTTACCAACTCTGGAGTAATCTCTTCTTGCAGGAAACTTACTTTTCTAGATAGTAAGAATTTTAGAAATATATGTTCATTGTAGAAAATGGGAAGCATAAAAAAAAAAAGAAAAGAAAAAGGGAAGCATAATAGAAAAATACAAAGAAAATATTCTGAATCCCTCCTACCCTACCATCTGCTGCTAACCTTGTTAACACTTTGTTACATTCCTTCTCGTGTTTTTCTTTTATAAAACATGCAGGGTGCCTGGGTGGCTCAGTCAGTTAAGCATCTGCCTTCGGCTTAGGTCATGATCCCAGGGTCCTGGAATGGAGCCCCACATCGGGCTCCTTACTCAGCAGGAAGCCTGCTTCCTGCTTGTGTTCCCTGTCTGTCTGTCTCTCTGTCAAATAAATAAATAAAATCTTTAAAAAAAAAAAAGTTACACATGCAAACAGTTGTAAATGGCTTTACCACTTCTCTTTCCTACTTTCAGCTCCTTTTCAAGCTATTCTTTTGGTATTTACCTCCGTATCTCTGAATTACATCTGTTGCTACTTCTTGACTTTGCAGTAATAGGCATTAATAATGTTCATTCATTTTCCCACCCTGGAAAATGAAGATTCTTTTTCTCATTGTCCTATGCACACCATTTCCTATACTCCAACTATCAATCTCCTTTCAGCATATTCAAACATATTCTATCCATTTCACCTTCTCAAAGACTTCTTTCTCAGAACCTTCTGTTTTCTTTCATCTGGTCTGCTTATTTGCGTGTCTGTCATACTGCTGTCATTTTGGAATATTCCATTACTATGATCCTGGGGATTCTCTTTGCCTCTCTGGTGTTGGATTCCTTGTTTTCTGGATTGTATTCCTTGTTTTTGTGTGTACTCCTTATTCTGTTAGATCACATCTAGTAGTTTCCTAAGAAGAAATGCATGAAATAGAAAACTTCAGACCTTCTTTGTTGAAAAGGCTGTTACTTTACCTTCACATTTAATTGGTCACATGGCTGGGTATAGAATTTTAGGTTTGGAATATTTCCCCTTCAGAATTTTTAAGCCACTGCTTTGTCTTTTATTTCTTGGTATCACTGTTAAGAAGCCACATGCCAAGGGCGCCTGGGTGGCTCAGTGGGTTAAAGCCTCTGCCTTGGGCTCAGGTCATGATCTCAGGGTCCTGGGATCAAGCCCCGCATCAGGCTCCCTGCTGAGCAGGGAGCCTGCTTCCTCCCCTCTCTCTGTCTGCCTCTCTGCCTACTTGTGATCTGTCTGTCAAATACATAAATAAAATCTTTTAAAAAAAATAAAGAAGCCACATGCCATTTTCCTTTGGGACCTTTAAGATCTTTGTCCTCGTGTTTAGAGATCTCAGCAGTGTGCCTTGAAGTAGGTTTTTTTTCTTCTCCTGTGTTGGCTACTTACTGCTCTGGAAGCTTGTTTCCATTAGTTCTGGGAAATTTATTTCTCCCTTCTCTCTTCTCTCCTCCTTCCAACCTTCCCTCTTCTTTTTTTTTCTTTTTTCTGGAATGTCAGCCTTCGTGGACTCATTTTTTTCTTACCTATTTCCCTTCTTGTCCTTTTTTAAAAAAATCTTTTATATACAATATTTATTATGTATACTTACATATTTATTTTGTATTTACATATTTCTGTTTTTAATTTCCAAGAACTCTTTTTGTTCTTTGAGTGCTTCTTTTTTAATACAATGTTGTACTCTTTTTCCATGGTTGATATTAATTTGAAGTTTTGTTTTTAAGTTTTTCTCTTCCTTCAAGGTCTCTGTGTCCTGCAGGTTGCTTTTTTTCCCTATTATGTTCCTTTATGTTAAGAAACATAAGAAATCATACAGATTTTCTTAAAGTATATGGCGATCTTCAGCTGTCCAGTCATATTTAAGAGTAGAGTTGTTTGGAAGCTGAGTGTAGATGGGTAGAACTTGTCAGCTATGGGTTTTACTTAGAATGATCTTGATTAGTCATTGTCATTAGATCTTTTGTTCTGAACTGGTTGGAATTTACCGGAGGAAGAACCTTCTGTTCTTCTGACTAAAAATTACAAGCTTGGTTCCATTGGTCTGAAAGCCCGTTAGAGGATGAGAGTTGAGGACAGAGGACTCTCAGCACTTATCATTTAGATTTTCACTTCATCCCCTGTTGTAATCCTGGTCCTCCCAACCCTCAGTTGTTCACAAGGCTGCCCAGTCCAGAGATTTTTGTTAGGGATAGGAGAGAAGACCTGGGAGTCTTAATTCTTTAGTACTTTCAGCCATTCTTCCTGTTTTCAATCCTGCCTCTGATCTCACTTCCTGAAGTATCTGGTGTGCCAAATTTTTACATCTCTTGGGGTTTCTGTTCAAACTGGTTCATTGTTTAACATTCCCCAAAGCTAGATCTATTAAATCAATTACCATTTTCCTTCTGCTTTGTTCTTGTGTGTTTGCCTTCTTTTATCTTTTTTACTATTTATACTATTCTGTTCATGGGATTTAGGGGACAAATGAATGCATGCTCAATCCTGCATCTTTGTACAGAAGCCCCCTTTTACTGCACTATTTTCTACATGACTTTGTTCATATTTTACATATATGATGTTTATCTAATTGATATTTTGGCAGGTAGGGATACCTTAATTTGGGTGATCATTCCCATATTTTGAAAATTTATTTTTTCATATATATGTAATTATAAATGACATGAAAAGCCTATTATGACTTTTTAAAAATTATATAATAAAATACTAGAATCTTGGTTTCTTTTTGTGTAGTATGCTACCATCCAGAATTGGCCAAGTTCAAGTTGTAAGATGACAGCATTGGTGACTTACAGGTAATCTCGTGATGGTGTAGTACTTCTCTTAAAGCTTGCCCTCATTTTACTATGTAGAGGCCATGGTACAATGATAAAATTATTATATAGTCAAATAACCTTTTGTTCAAATCCTCTTTCTGTGATTTTGGGAAAATCACTTTTAGAAGATCTCTGAGACTCAGTTTTCCTCATCTGTAACATGAGGCTATCTGATAGTGTGCAAGATTGAGGATGAAATGAGATGTTAAATGCAAGCAGTGCCTAAAACAAATGCAGTTTCTTAAACGTTAGGTTCTCAGTAATATATCAGTCTCAGTGAGGACATGACCCTATGTGGAAAAGGTTGAAAATAATCATTCTATCTCCGACACTAGCCTGAGTCCTGAATTAACTTCTTTGTGCCTTTTTAGATCCTTCAAGGCATTTTTCCCACTCCTTGGCAACTTCTCTCAACCAGCAGTTCAGCTCTGGGCACTATGGGCAATGTATCATGTCTGCAGTAAAAACCGTATGTATTCAAAACAGTAGTTTTGCAGCTATTTTTCTGCATAAAGACTAAGTTCAAAGTAGAATTTTGGAAATGTATTGACCTGTACACTGAATTTAACTCTTCTATTTTTTTTTTAAAGATTTTATTTATTTATTAGTTAGAGAGACAGAGAGAGCGAGCACAGGCAGACAGAGAGGCAGGCAGAGGGAGAAGCAGGCTCCCTGCCGAGCAAGGAGCCCGATGTGGGACTCGATCCCAGGACGCTGGGATCATGACCTGAGCCGAAGGCAGCCGCTTAACCAACTGAGCCACCCAGGCATCCCAACTCTTCTATTTTTTTTTTAAAGATTTGATTTATTTAATCTTAGAGGGTGTGAGAAGCGGGAGGGGCAGGAGAGAATCTCAAGCAGACTCTCCATTGAGCATGGAGCCCCATGCAGGAATCTTATCTCATGACCTGAGCTGAAATCACGAGTCAGATGTTTAACCAACGGAACCACCCAGGTGTCCCCTGAATTCAACTCTTTTAAAAAAGAAATTGGAAAATTTTTCTGTTTAAAAATTCTACAGAATTGGGGGAATGGGGTAACTGGGGAATGGACATTAAAGAGGGCACTTGAGGGCACCTGGGTGGCTCAGTGGGTTAAGCCTCTGCCTTCGGCTCAGGTCATGATCTCAGTGTCCTGGGAACAAGCCCATATTGGGCTCTCTGCTCAGTGGGAGCCTGCTTCCCCCTCTCTCTCTACCTGCCTATCTGCCAACTTATAATTTCTCTCTGTGTGTCAAATAAATAAATAAAATCTTTAAAAAAAAGAGGGCACTTGAAGTAATGAGCACTGGGTGTTGTATGCAACTGATGAATCACTGAATTCTGCCTCTGAAACTAATACATATATGTTAACTAAACTGAATTTAAATGAACATTTAAATGCTATAGAATTATTTATTTTGGGGTTGATGTTGAGCTATATAGAAAGTGGAAGTTGGCTCCCACTCCTATTCCCCATAGGCAAATACTGTTAATAATTTGATAACTGTAACTGTCCTTCCAAATACTTTTCCTGTGCACATGCTGTTGTTAAAATATACTATATGTAAATATGAATGTTTTTAAACAACATGGGCTCATTCTGTGCATGCTGTCCTATAGCTTCCTCTTTTCACTCAGTAGTTTATCATGAATAATACTTTTCTTATAGTAATACATACATCTGCCTCTTTGTAATGGTTTGTGGGAGGTTGGAGGGCCAGGAGCCAGGAGCTGTTTCCCAGCCAGATTAAATGTTTTTCCATATTTGGCTGTTTTGAGCATTGGGGGCTTACATTCTCTGCTAAGGATTATTGTAAAAAAGTTTTGTTTTTATTATAAAAGAAATATAGGTTATATTTTTATACTAAAAAACTCAAGAGATAACTTTTAGAATTAATTAAAAGATTAGCTACCAACAAAAGTATAAAATACCAAAAAACTTTAACAAATACGAGACCTATATGCAGAAAATTGAGAAATAATTGAAAAACCTGAAGTGATTATGACGCATACTATATTCCTAGATGGAAAGACTTATTAAGAGAGAGATGTCAGGGATGCCTGGGTGGCTCAGTTGGTTAAGCGGCTGCCTTCGGCTCAGGTCATGATCCCGGTGTC
>RCUC01117394.1:0-26470 GCA_003697995.1 Taxidea taxus jeffersonii
GAGGGAGAGGGAATCTTAAAGCAGTCTCTTTGCTGAGTGTCAGGAGCCAGACTCAGGGCTGGATCCCATAACCCTGAGATCATGACCCGAGCCAAAATCAAGAGTCTGATGCTCAGCAGACTGAACCACCCAGACACCCCTCCTGGCTTAATTTTTTTTAGGCCAAAAAATTGCTCCTGACCACCTTAATGCTAGTGTTGGTGTGAGTGTCACCAGTTAGGGAAAAAATAATCCCTCAAAGAAAAACCAAATAGATCCATGGGGGATTCATATTGTGTTACAGGAGGGAAAGAGTTTGTTTCTGTATGTGCGTGTGATCCTGTCACCCCAGAATTGCTATAGGTGGACAGAAGTATGCTAGTCATTGTTTAACTGCTCTTCAGGAAGAAGAAAAACATGAATATGTAGCATTGGCCAGTTTCTATGGTATAAATATTCCCACCATGGTTGGTTTTGAGCTACCAGTACAGACACCCCTGGACTTGGGGGCAGAGGGAGATATACTGATAGACTCTGATAAGTCAAGCAAGCCTCTTCCACTGGAAATTTAGTTGGGTATTTAGAGTAAAACAACAAATGCTTATAACATTTATACCTGATGTGACTCTTTCTTCATAAAAGAGTTTGCAGACGTCTGTATTTAAGGCTGGTTTGAGCCCGGTGCATTAAAATAAAGCAGTATTTGTTTCTTTTTTCTGTCCTCACACCAACTGTTTTGATCATCTGTCTAAATTTGCTTTCTTTTAAAGAATATTTTAAGCATGAGAATTGCGGCTATTCTAATATTTATCTTGAAGTCCTTCCCATCATTGTGATGCTTAATCTGTATTTTTATATCAGAGAAGAAACTGCAATAACGATTAAAGCTGTGTGGTTGTAAGGAGAAACATAATTATATATCTTTAGAATAATCCACTTATTTTAAAGTGATATCCCTTCTCCTCTACAAAATAGCTACATAAATGATTCGAACCCATTCGATGTAACAAAATCTATTTTTTTAGGTTGATATTCTTCCTTCTTTTTTAAAAATATTTTACTTATTTATTTGACAGAGAGAGAGAGCGATCACAAGTAGACAGAAAGAGGGGAAGCAGGCTCCCTGCTGAGCAGAGAGCCTGATGCAGGGATTGATCCCAGGACCCCGAGATCATGACCTGAGCTGAAGGCAGAGGCTTAACCCACTGAGCCACCCAGACACCTCTAGGTTGATATACTTTGATGGAAAAGAAGACTCAGAAATTCTTGGCTGAATATCCTAATACCCATTCCCAACCCCTCTTCCTTTTCTTCCTAAGGAGAGAGGAGACAAGTAAATGAACACTTTCTCAGATTCCCTTGGGGCTCCGCTGGGAAACTCCATGCTCAGTGGAGGCCTGTCCAATAAGTTGCAAATGAAACCTACTTACAGCATATGGGAAAAAAGTGAATGGACACAACTGCCAGAGTCCCGTTTCCTCCCGCTCCCTTCTTTCTGAGTTGAGTGTGAACATAATGCCTAGATCGATGGCAGCCGATGTCATAAGGTAGCTCACAGGAGGATGAAGGCCAGCATAGGAAAGATGGCAGATTGGAAGGCAAAATTGGATGAATGTCCTTGATGTCTTAATATGAGAAAATGGCCCTGTTATTTTTTTACAGCTTCACTGAAGTGTAATTTACATAGCATAGAATTCACTTGTCATAAGTAAAAAATTCAGTGAGTGTTAGTAAAAACTAACAGAGTGGTGTCCCATCACAATCCATTTTTCCCTTCAACCCATTTTTAGTCCCCATTCCTAAGACTGGCCCTGGGTAAACACTGATGAGCTGTCTGAGTCTACACTGACCCTCCCTGGACATTTCCTATAAATAGAATCATGCAATCAGCCATCTTTTGTGTCTGGCTTCTTTGATTTACAACAACGTTCTTGAAATGTCCATGCTGTAGCACCTACCGGTATGCTATTCTCTGTCAATGCTGAATCCCATTCTACTTGTATAGATAAATCTCAGTTTGTTTATCCATTAATGTATTGACTGATAATTGGGTTGTTTTCAGTTTGGGGCCATTATGAATAATGCCAATCAGAACATTTATGTATAAGCCTTTTTTGCAGATCTATGTTTCCATTTCTCCTAGGAATGAAATCTAAAAGTCACACAGGAAGTTTATGTCTCCCTTTTAAAGAAATTGCCCAACTGTTTCCCCAAGTGGCTGTACCATTTTATGTTTCCACCAGCAGCGTATAAAGAAGTTCCCATCTCTCTACATTCTTGCCAAAATACTTGGTGTTGTGTGTCTTTTTGATTATAAGCATTCTTAGTGTATAGTGACATCTGATTGTGGCTTTAAATTTTATTTCCCTAATAACTAATAATGTTGGGCACTTTCTCATGCAAATAAGCCATTCATGTCTTCTGTGGTAAAAATGTCTATTCAAATCTCTTGTCTACCAGTAATTAGGTTATATATCATCTTTTCAGTTATGAGTTTTTTTTAATAAATTCTCAATCATGTTCTTTATCAGATATATGGTTTGCAAGTATTTCTTTCAGTCTATGGCCTATTTTTTCATTTTCTTAATCTTGTCTTCTGAAGCACAAGTTTTTGATTTTAAAGAAATCCAGGGACACCTGGTGGCTCAGTCAGTTAAGCATCCTCCTTCGGTTTGGGTCGTGGTCTAGGGGTTCTGAGATCGAGTCCCATATTGAGCTCCCTCCTCCACCAGGAGCCTGCTTCTCCCCCTGCCTGCTGCTCCCCCTGCTTGTGGGCTCTCTCTCTCTTTCTCTGACAAATAAATAAATAAATAACCTTTTTTTTTTTAAGATTTTATTTATTTATTTGTTAGAGAGAGAGAGAGAGCAAGCACAGGCAGACAGAGTGGCAGGCAGAGGCAGAGGGAGAAGCAGGCTCCCTGCCGAGCAAGGAGCCGGATGTGGGACTCGATCCCAGGACGCTGGGATCATGACCTGAGCCGAAGGCAGCTGCTTAACCAACTGAGCCACCCAGGCGTCCCAATAACCTTTTTTTTAAGTCCAATTTATTCATTTTTCCTTTTATGGCTTGTGCTATTAGTGTCATGTCTGATTCTTTGCTAACCCAAGGGCATGAAGATTAACTCCTGTGTTTCTATAGAGATTTAACCTTTTTTATTTCTTTTAGGGCTAAAAAAAAGTACTCTGGAGTTAAGTTTTCAGCATAATGTGGTGAAGTTCTGTTTCCTGGTTTATATTATTTATTTATTCCATTTTTTTCTTTTCTGCATATGGATATCCAATAGCCTCATCGCTATTTATTGAAAAGACTATCCTTTCTCTATTAAATTTCTTGGCATCTTTGTTGAAAATTAATTTACCATAAATGTAAAGGGTTTTCTTTGAACTTTTAATTCTATTCCATTGGTTTATAATGGGTGACAAAGTCTGGTCTGTGAGCCAAAAATAGCCCACCACCTTTTTTGGTTAATAAAGTTTTATTGAACACAGCCATTCCCATGTGTTTACATTTTGTTTGAGCTGCTTTTGCACTATGACAGCTGTGTTGAGTCATTGCAACAGAGACCCTAAAGTCTCAAGTGTTTACTGTGTGGCGCTTTATAAAAATAATTTGTCAAACTGATCTCCATGCTATCCATCTCTCGTTACCATATTCTTGATCAGGGCAGCTTTATAGTAAATCATGTTATCAGACGGTAGAAGTCTTGCAACTTAGTTCATATTAATCAAAATTGTTGAAAAAGAATTGTTTTGGCTATGCTAGGTACTTTGTATTTCCATATAAATTTTAGGATCAGCTTGTCAATTTCTGAAAAATCATGGTAAGACTTTGATAAGGGTTATGTTGAATCTATAGATCAATTTATTGAATCTATTGATCAATTATAGATCCATCAACCATCCTGACAATACTTGGGTCTTCCAATCCATAGGCTTGCAGTATATACGTTTTTTATTTCTTCTGTCAAATATATTTCTCTGTATTTTATTATCTGGGATGCTATAATAAATGAAATTGTCTTCTTTCTTTCATTTTCAGCTTTTCATTGTTACTATATAGATATACAATTCATTTTTGCACACTGATCTTGTATTCTAGGAACTAGCTAAATAATGTATTGCCTCTTTTATGTTCCAGTGGATATTTAACATTTTTCCACACACAGGCTCATGATATATGCAAATAAACACAATTTTATTTCTTCCTTCCCAAACTGGACTAGATTCTTTGGTGTTTTTTTTTTTTCTCAAACTTTTACACTGACTAGAACCTCTAATACGATGTTGAACAAAAGTGTTGATAGTGGACATCTTGACCTTTATTCCCCTGATCTTATATGTGGAAAAGTTTTCAGTCTTTCACCATTAAATGTGATTTTAGCTATAAGTTTTTCATAGACGATCTTCATAAGGTTGAGTAATTTTCCTTCTATTCCTAGTTTGTTGAGATTTTTTAAAGTAAGAATGGGTGTTGGTGGTTTTTTTTCACATGCTTTCCCTGAATCAATTGTGGTAATCATGTAATTTTTGTTCCTTATTGTTCTATTCAGATGGTATTCTTTTTTTTTTTTAAAGATTTTATTTATTTATTTGACAGAGATCACAAGTAGGTAGAGAGGCAGAGAGAGAGGAGGAAGCAGGCTCCCTGCTGAGCAGAGAGCCCAATGTGGGGCTCCATTCTAGGACTCTGGGATCATGACCTGAACCAAAGGCCAAGGCTTAACCCACTGAGCCACCCAGGTGCCCCTCAGTTGGTATTCTATATTAAGTGACTTTCAGTTGTTAAATCACCCTTGAATTCTGGAAACAATCACACTTGTCGATGGTGTAAAACTCTTTTTAAATTTATTTATTTGAGAGAGAGAAAGAGAGTGGGAAGGGGCAAAGGGAAAAGGAGAGAGAAAGCTTTAAGCGGACCCCCTGCTCAGTGTGGGCTCGATCTTACGACCCTCAGATCATGACCTGAGCCAAAATCAAGAGTCAGTCACTTAACTAAGCCATCCAGGTGTGCCTTCCACAGACTGTTTTTGACTCTACATTTCACATTCTTTTTCAAAGATTTTATTTATTTATGTAATTGAGAGAGAGAGCACAAACAGGGAGGGACACAGGGAGAGGTACAAAGAATCTGCAGCAGACCCTGACTGAGAGCAGAGCCTGACTGGGGGCTGGATCCCCGACGGTGAGATCATGACCTGAGTTGAAACTAAGAGTCAGATGCTTAACTGACTGAGACACCCAGGCACCCCTACATTTCAGATTTTGTTTTTCCTCTACTATACATATTGTGTAAACTATGACGTGTCCATGACACAGTCTCTGGCCGTACGCCTATGTGTCATCAAGTAGAGTGATTCAGTATGAAACAGTAGAAATATTCCTAAAATTGTATCACAACAGCTATCAATAACTCTACATGAAAGTGTTATAAACCACATAAATATAGCCTTCTAAACCTAAATTAAATGTATCCCTGACTCAGCTTCTCTCTGGCTGCATTCCAGAACTGGCTGCAACCATTGTATCCCCACACAAATGAGGGAAGACGTAATGGAAGAAAAGTTGGAGTGGATGGGGCGCCTGGGTGGCTCAGTGGGTTAAAGCCCCTGCCTTCGGCTCGGGTCATGATCCCAGGGTCGTGGGATCAAGCCCCGCATCGGGCTCTCTGCTCTGCGGACAGCCTGCTTCCTCCTCTCTCTCTCTGCCTCTCTGCCTACTTGTGATCTCTGTCTATCAAAAAAAAAAAAAAAAAAAAAATTTGGAGTGGAAGGAGACAATGATCTTGCCATAGCTGAAAATATCTTATGTTTGCAACATTTACAGAAATAGGTTTCTTTAGTGAACACGTTGTGGGGACCCTACCCAGAGCCTTAGGAAGGACTCAAAAAACAGTTCTAAACTTTATGCTTCATGGTATAGGATAAATGAGACACAATGAGTATGCGCTAGAAATTTGGGGACTAGGATGGTAGGGGACAGGGGTAAGAGAGAGACTTTCCACGGCATGCCTTTTTATTATTTGAGCATCTGTGTACCTATTAAAAATTAGAGTGTCTAGACAAACCATAAGAGACTCTTAATCTCACAAAACAAACTGAGGGTTGCTAGGGGGAGGAGGGATAGGGATAAGGTGGCTGCGTTATGGACATTGGGGAAGGTATGTGCTATGGTGAGTGCTGTGAAGTGTGTAAACCTGGTGATTCACAGACCTGTACCCCTGGGGCTAATAATATATGTTAATAAAAATTTTTTTAAAAATTAGAGTGTCTAATTGGGGCCAAATACTATAAATTGGAAATGAGTAACAACTACACTGAACACTAAGTGAGCCTAACTTTCTGATAAAAAAGGAAAAAATCAGAAATAAACTGTGATTGGAGGTAAGCAGTTTATACCGAGGACTATGAGGGTGGCAACAGACCCCAAATACTAAGTAAATAGTGATAAAACCATTTCTCATTGACCCTCAGTCCTGCCCTCCCTTCACAATTGTGTCTTCACAATTATTATGTTAAGAGATAGCCAAGCATCCCATAATGTGATTTCATGGCTGCAAAAATTCTGCTATTATAAATTCAGTTAAGTGTAGACCTTTGACGTTGTACCACAACCCAAGTTCCATGTTTTCACTGAGCACTCAAGATGTGGCTAACACATCTTGAGATACATTGTAGTGTAAAGTGCATACCATGTTTTAAAAATTTCATTCAAACGAGAAGCTCAGAAATAAATTTCACAGAAAATTAAATGATTACAAGTTGAAGTAATATTTAGAATATCCTGAGTTAAAACATTAAAATTAGTTTCACCCTTTTTTAACTATTAAAAATATGACTACTGGAAAAAATTTAAATTAGATGTGACTTAGGTTATATATATTTTTTAAATGCTGCTCCAAAGGCACACTGCCCAGCTCCCACCATTTGTAGGACTGTTGAGGATATCACTTGATACAACTATGCCAGCTTTATTACTTTCAAAGAGAAAGTTAAATTTCAAAATATCAAGAGCTTAAAAACTTCCAGAATGAGAAAATTACATATCTATCACCACAATTGAATAGATCCATTAAAGTGTTACATAATTACATTGTTTCACAAGTTTGAAATCATCTCAAGAGTTTTCTTTAAAGTAATAAGTAGTTTCTCCAAATAGTTCATTCTAGTTTTTTATTACCAATTCATTTTATGCCTTTCCAAAATACTTCAAGTTACATAAAATGAGAATAATGGCCTTCCATAATCATTAAAAATAATCTTATAAGAAAAAAATAACAGAGTACATGGGAGGCTCAGTGGGTTAAAGCCTCTGCATTCGGCTCAGGTCGTGATCTCAGAGTCCTGGAATCGAGTCCCGCATTGGGCTCTCTGCTCAGCAGGGAGCCTGCTTCCCTTCCTCTCTCTCTGCCTGCCTCTCTGCCTACTTGTGGTCTCTATCTGTCAAATAAATAAATAAAATCTTTTTAAAAAATTATAAGCAAGAAAGACACAAAGCGGAGTGATTTCTCAAGTAGTCTAAGTTACTTATTATGGTAAGTATTCTACTAGCTCGCCCTTCAATATCAGCTAGTTTTCAGATCAAACACTCATGTGAGATAGTTCAATATATGAAAATTAATTAGTGTCATATAATACACCACATTAATAGAATTAAAAAAAAACTCATCTCAATTGATGCAGAAAAAGCATTTGACAAAATTCAGCACCCTTTCATGAAAGCACACCTTTCAACATTCTAGGAATGAGAGGAAACTACCTCAACATAATAAAGGCCATTCATGAAAACCCACAATGAGTATCATATTCAGTGATGAAAGACTGAAAGCTTTTCCTCCAAGATCAGGAAGAAGAGTAGGATGCCAATTTTTGCCACTTCTATTCAACATAGTACTGGGAATCTTAACCAGAGCAATTAGGTAAGAAAAAGAATTTAAAGGCATCCAAATTTGAAAAGAAGAAGAAAAATTATTCCTGGTTACAGATATCATCTTAGATATCAAAAACCCTAACAATCACACATACACATACAATGTTAGGACTAATAAATAAATTCAGCAAAGTTGCAAGATACAAAATCAACATTCATAAATTCTATACACTAATAGTGAGCAATCTGAAAAGATAATTAAGAAAATAATTCCAGGTATAAAATGATTAAAAAGAATAAAATACTCAGGAGTAAACTTAACCAAAAGAATTGGACACTAACAATTGCAAAATGCAGAAAGAAATTAGAGAAAACACCAATAAATAGAAAAACATCCAATGTTCATGAATTGGAAAACTTGTTATGCTGTCAATACTACCCAAAGTGATCTTTGCAATTCTTATCAAAACTAAATGCAATTCATATCAAAATCCCAATGAGGGTGCCTGGGCAGCTCAGTCGTTAAACATCTGCCTTACGCTCAGGTCATGTTCCCAGCGTCCTGGGATCAAGCCCTGCATCAGGCTCCCTGCTCACAGGAAACCTGCTTCTACCTCTCCCACTCCCCCTGCTTGTGTTCCCTCTCTCGCTGTGTCTCTCTCTGTCAAATAAATAAGTAAAATCTTTTAAAAAGAAAAAAAATTCAATATTTTTTTCTAGAAATAGAAAAATCCACCCCAAAATTTGTATGAAACCTCAAGAGAGCTAAAATAACCAAAATCATCTTGAAAAACATGGTTGATCTCACATTTTCTGGTTTCCAAACTTATTATAAAGCTACAGTAATCAAAATAGGGTGGGGGCACCTGGCTGGCTCACTTGGGAGAGCACATGACTCTTGACCTTAGGGTCATGAGTTGGAGCCACACGTTGGGTGCAGAGATTGCTAAAAAACAACAACAACAACAAAAGTTAAAAAAAAATCAGGATAGTACTGACATGAAGACAGACATATAGATGAATGAAAGAGAACAGAAAGCCTAGAAATAAATTACATATAATGTCAAATGATTTCAGAAAGTGTACCAAGGCCATTTAATGGGGAAAGATGAGTCTTTTCAGCAGAGGGTGCTGGGAAAACTGAATATCCAGAAGAAGAAAAAAAAAAAGTTAAATCTTGGCATTGATCTATATACAAATAAACTCTATACCCATTAACAATCATTCCCCATTTTGCCCTTCTCCAGTCCCTAGCAGCTACCGATCTAGTATCTGTCTCTATGGATTTGCCTATTCTGAACATTTCACATTAATACGATTGTACACTATGAGGTTTTCTTTGTGTCTGGATTCTTTCACTCAGCATAATATCTTCAAGGTTTACCCATGCTGTGTCCTATATCTGTACTTCATTTCTTCTTAGGGCTGAATAATATTCTGTTGTATGAATATACAACATTTTGTGTATCCATTCACCCATTAACGGATATTTCAGTCATTTCCATTTTTTGATATTATGAATAATATTGTCATGAACATTAGTATGCAACTTTTTATACGACCATAGGTTTTCATATCCCTGGAGTAGATATCTAAATGTGGAATGGCTGGGCATACAGAAAATCTATATTTAGCATTTTGAGGAACTGCCAAACTCTTTTCCAACGTGGTTTTCATTACATTAAATCTATAGATTGATTTGGGAGTATTGTTATCTTAACAATATTGAGTTTCTTAATCCATGAATATGGGATGTCTTTCCATTTACTGAGATTCTCTATAATTTCTTTCAATAATGTTTTGTAGTTTTCAGCGTACAAATCTTGCACTTTTTTGGTTAAATTTACTTCTAAATATTTCAGTGTTTTTGATGCTATTGTAAATAGAATTAATTCCTTAATTTCATTTTCAGAATTTCCAGTGTTAAAAGATAAAATAGATTTTTGTGTGTGTTTTAATACTATATCTCTCGATCATGCTGAACTTATTTATTAGTTGTAATAGCTTTTTGTGTGCGCCTTTCTTAGGATTTTCTATATACAAGATGATGTCATCTTCAAGTAGAGATAGTTCTACTTCAAGTAGAGATACTGCTACTTCCTTTCTTCCTTCCACTCCTTCCCATCAATGTAGGTGCCTTTTTGTCTTGTTGCCCTGGTTATAATTCCCAGTACAATGTTGAGCAGAAATGGTGAGAACAGGCATCTTTGTCTTTTTTGGGGGTCTTAGAGAAGCTTTCAGTCTTTCATCACGAGGTATGATGCTAGGTGTTGTTTTTGTTTGTTTTTGTAGAAGCCCTTTATGAGGTTGAGAAAATTTCCTTCTATTCCTAGTTTGTTGAATTTTTTTTTTTTATCACAAAGGAGTTGGATTTAGTCAGATTTTTTTTTTTTTTTTTTGCATCTATAAAGAGGATCATGTGCTTTTGTTTTTTTCTTTTTGAGGATAATGTCTCTCTCTGCTTTTGGTATCAAGTTCATACTGGCTTCATAAGATGAGTTGAGCAATGTGTTCTGCCTAGCATTATTTTCTAAAACAGTTTTTTTTAAAGAATTTATATTGTGTGTATTTATATTGTGTATGTATTTGTAACTATTTGATAAAATTCACAGTTGAAGCCAAGACTCAAGACTCAGACTTTTCTTTATGGGAAAGATTTTAAATACTAATTCAATGTCTCTTTTTATATATCTATTTAGATTTTTTTCTTCTTATGTCAGCTTTGGTTGTTTGTGTCTTTCTAGGAACTTGTCCATTTCACCTAGGTTGTTTAATTGGTTGGTATAAAATTGTTCACATGAGTCCTGTATAATCCTTTTTATTTCTGTAATATTGATAATAATATCTTCCCTTCCCTTCCTAATTTTAGTAATTTGAGTAAATTGAGTAATTTGAGTCTTGTCTTTTTTAATCTTTCCAAGGAGATTACTTTTGGTTTTATTGATTTCCTCTCTTATTTTTCTATTCTTTATTTTCTTTCTTTCTTAAGAAAGGATTTATTTATTTATTTGACAGAGAGAGAGAGAGAGAGTGAGAGCAAGAGAGAGAGCAGGTGGATGGTCAGAGGGAGAGGGAATTTCAAGCAGACTCCCTGCTGAGTGGGGAGCCACATGCAGGTCTTGATCTCATCACCCTGAACAAAAATCAAAAGTTGAATGCTCCATTGAGGTGCCTCTATTTTATTTATTTCTGCTCTGATCTTTATTATTTTCTTCTCTTCTTATTTTACATTTAGACTTTTTTTAACTTTCTTAAGGTAGAGATTCGATTATTGATTTCTTTTTTTTGATATGGACATTTACTACTATAAATTTCCTTCTAAGAATTCCACTGGCTACATCCTTTAACTTTGGTCTTATTGTGTTTTCTGTCTTTCATCCCAAAGTATTTTCTAATTTCCCTCATGACTTCTTCTTTGACTCATTGGTTATTAAGGAGTAGAATGTTTAATTTCCATGTATATGTGACAAATTCCTCCTGCTATTGATTTCTAATTTCATTCCATTGTGGCCAGAAAACATAGCTTATATAATTTCAATCTATTTAAATTCATCAAGCTTGGGTTTTTTTGGGGGGGGGGCCTAACATATGTTCTATCCTAGATAAAATGCCGAACATATTCCAAGTGTAATTGAAAAGTATGTGCATTCTATTCTCTTGGTGTTGGGTAGAGAGTTCTATAGGTATTTGTTAAATCAAGTTGTTGCTGTTGTTGTTGTTGTTTTGTTTCTGGGTTTTTTATTATTATTATTATTACTCATTTGAGAGAGAGACAGAGAAAGTGCGAGAACACAAGCAGGGGGAGGGCCAGAGGGAAAGGGAGATCAGATTCCCTGTTGAGCAGGGAGCCTGTCATGGGGCTCTATCCCAGGACCCTGGGATCATGCTCTGAGCTGAAGGCAGATGCTTAACCGACTGAGTCACCCGGGCGCCCCTCAAGTTGGTTTATAGTACAGTTCAAGTCTTCTATTTCCTTGTTGTTTTCTAGTTGTTCTCTCTACTATTGAAAGTGGAATATTGAAGTCTTCAACTGTTGTTGTTGAATTATCTATCTCCCTTCCATTCTAGAAAAAAAAATTGCAGTTTTCTTCTCATGTATCGGTGCTCTGTTGCCACTTGTGTATGTTTCTATTGGTTATATCTTCTTTCTAGATTGATGCTTTTCTCTTTATTCTTTGTCTTTAGTAACTATGTTTGTCTTGAAGTCCATTTTACCTGTTATTAGTATAACAATGACAGCTCTCATTCGGTTACTGTTTGCACAATATTGTTTTTTCCATTCTTTTATTTTCAAACTACTTGTGTATTTGAATCTGAGTGTTCCTCTTATGGAAAACAGGTACTTGGATTATGTTTAAAACCCATTTCTCCAGTGACACCTGGGTGGCTCTGTCAGTTAAATGTCTGCCTTTGGCTCAGGTCATGATCTCAGGGTCCTGGGATGCAACCCCCTGGTTAGGCTCCCTGCTCAATGGAGAGTCTGCTTTTCCCTCTCCCTCTGCTCTCTGATCATGTTCTGTCTCTCTCTCAAGTAAATAAATGCAATCTTAAAGAAAAAAGTTTTTTTCCAATATCTCCCTTTCGATTAGAGTATTTGCTCCATATATATTTAATGTAATTACTGATAAGATAGGACTTATGGCTGCCAATTTGCCTTCATCACTATATGCCTTATGTCATTTTTGGTTCCTATATTCATCCACTATTGCCTTCTTTTGCATGAAATAGACATTTTCTTGTGTTTTATTTTAGTACTTTTTAAACTATACATTTATAATTATTTTCTGTAGTTGCCCTGGGGATTTTAATTAACATATAATGTGTCTAGATCTCATTAGTCCAAGTTTTAGCCTTCACCTCTGTGCCTTCTCACAGTGCAAGTCTTCTCCCTGAGTAAGACATAGATGAGACAAGGCTCTGGACTGACTCACAGCAGGAAAGGCATAGCTGTTCTGAGATCATCACCTTTTACCACTTAAACCACCTTCCTCTTTTCAGAGTTCTTGCCTCCTATTACAACTTTCTCACAATTCACTTTCCATAACCCCCTCGAGGCTGGATTCCACCACCACCTCATCTCACCTTTGCCACAGAGTGATTAAGTGACCTATTAATTCACAAATCACAGGACTTTTTTCCACACAGCCCTCATCCAACAGACCTATTCTGTTGTGAAGCAATGTACTCATTCATCCCTCCCAGGACTTGTTCAGTTATAGGAATGCTTGTGCAACTTTCTCACTCTGAATGCTGCTCTGCCTAAGGTACTGGGGACCACTTCCTTTTTCCTTGAAATTCTCTGTCCGTGGTTCCTATAAGGCTGTTCTCTCCTGTTTTTGTTGTTGTTGTTGTAATTTTGTGTTTCTTTTTCCTTTCCCTCGTTGACCTACCAGACTTGAATGAGGGACTTCCTTGAGGTTCGACTCTCAGTTATTTACATATCGTCCCCTTATGCTTGAAGAGTACATTGATCCTGGAAACCCATATCTGATATGGTGTTATGTCAATTATCACATCAGCAATAGCTAAGGGATTTCTGTTTCTTTCCCAGAACACTCGTTTGAGCTCAGACACACTTTTCTAATCACCCATTAAACATGTTCATTTGGCTATTCTCCACTCACCACAAATCCAACAGGTCTAAGAGTCAACTCATTGCCTTCCCTTCCTGTTACTAATCCCCCTCCCTGCCCTTGTGATTTTTTCTATTTCTGTGAACTGTGTCACAATTTTCTCAATCCTTCAAATTTCAGAATTAAAACAAACAAACATGATTTTCTTTTGTTTTTAATCTCTTTGTCTATTTGCCCTCTGAACATAATCATTTAATTTTGCTGAGGGTTCCTTTAATCTCTTGATTCACTTTTTTGGTAGGGCATTGGCAGTATCTATTACAGATTTTCATGTGCATGTTCTTTGGCTCAAAAATTACATTTAAAAGAATTTATCACATAATTTTTCTTAAACACCTGAAAAAAGACTTACACATATAGGTATGTTTATTTCAACATTGTCAAGTAGGAAAAAATTGGAAACAAGCTAGATGTCCCCCACTCACTGATTCTGGATGTAAGTTATCTAAGATACTCTGTTTCACGAAAAAAGTAAGTGATGAGATTAAACTCATACTACTATTTTATTTTGCATAACAAAACCACAAAAAGATATATACATAAGCACACATAGTTATATTACATAGGTACTTTTTGTAATATATTTTTCACTATTTAAAAAATAAAAATATAATTTACATTACAATAAGATTTATGCTTTTTCATGTATAGTTCTGAGTGTTTTTGACAAAGGTGTACAATTGTGTGATCCCCTCAGAGTGGAGATATAGAACAGTTGTGTCAGTCTGCAAATCTCTCCTGTGCCATGTATGGTCCACTCCAATTGTTACCCTCAACCTCTGGCCACCAGTGATGTATTTTTTTTTGTCTTATATACTTTTATCTTCACCAAAATGTTGTACAAATGGAATTATGCAGTAGACAGCCTCGCAAATCTGGTTCCTTTAAGCTATCATTGCATATTTAGATCTACCCCTGTTGCTAGGTATAACAGTAGTTCCTTTTTAATCACTCAGTAATATTTCACGATATAGAGAGGCTGCACTTTGTGTATCTGTTCTCTAGTTGAAGGACTTTGGATGTTTCAGATTTTAGTACTTAGAAATAAATGTCATGGGATGCCTGGGTGGCTCAGTTGGTTGAGCAGCTGCCTTCGGCTCAGGTCATGATCCCAGCGTCCTGGGATCGAGTCCCACATCGGGCTCCTTGCTCGGCAGGGAGCCTGCTTCTCCCTCTGCCTCTGCCTGCCTCTCTGTCTGCCTGTGCTCTCTCTCTCTCTCTAACAAATAAATAAATAAAATCTTTAAAAAAAAGAGAGAGAAATAAATGTCATGTAAATTGTAAACATCCTTGATTAGGTTTTTGTGTAAAGGCAAGTTTTGTTGTCTCATTTGGGTGAGGAAACTCATGGGAATAATGGATAGATCATTCATTATCTTGACTGTGGTGATGGTTTTGTAAATATAGAGATGTCCATATGTATCAAATTAATCCAGTTTAAATATGTGTTATTTGATTTGTGTCAGTTACCCGTTGGTAAAAGCTGTTAACAAAATTGAACCCTAACAATATCTGAAAAGCATTTTGCCTCCTTATCATGTAAACATATTATGTAGAAAAGAAGCCGTGTCGATGAGTTTAGTCTGTAGACCTGTGGATTTTAAGACTTAGAGGCATCAGATGATGGTGATGATGAGAAAGAGTCTCAGAGATATGCCATTTAAGTCGTCAGGGACGGGGTTTTCTCCTCTCAACGCTTTTTCTCCTGCCGAATGGCCAAATGCTGCACTGTCAAAACAGTAGCCCCACATGGCTCTTGAGCGCTTGAAATGGATCTAGTGAAGAGCTACATTGTTCATTTTATTTTATTTTAATTAAATCCTAAATTTAGTTAACAAATTTAAATTAGAATAGCGCATGTGTCTAGTGGCTACATACAGGACAGAGCAGCTCTAGAACACTTGTCACTAGAAATCTGTTTCCTTGTCATTCTTTCCCCGTCTGAGCACCATCTGTGTTCCGTCCTCACCAAAAGGTAACTGTTAACATCAAGATGATTCCTGGCAATGGCGGTGGAGGCTTCTGCTCTGGGGGATGAAGCAGGAGGGGAGGAGCAGGGAAGCGCATCTAAACTTCTCAAATCAAACTTAGATAAACACCTGCATCATTACAGAAAGTTCTTCTGGACAGCACTGCTCCCTGGAGGGTTGCTGAAGCTTTTTGAACATGACAGGTTTGAACTCACATGCAAAATGAAATTTGCAGTCTGCTTGCTTCTAAAGCCAGGGACGGGGACAGTCACTGAATTCCACTGGCTACAGGTCTTCAGATGCACAGAGCAAATGCTATAGTGAAGCAGCCTTCATCAGATGGGCTCAGCACATAGCCTGGTCATCACGGCTCCAGACTCGAGAGAAAGATGAGCTCTGGGACTTTGGCTGCTAGAGCTGGATTTTATGTGGATGGTTGAAAAACTATCTACAGAATGTACCCTTACATAATGAATAAGCTTCACCACTGATAAATGCCAGTTTTCCAGTGGGCCATGGAAAATTGGCTATTTTTGGCCACTCTGTGGGAGGCCATGGAGCTCTTACTGGTGCTTTGAAGAATCCTGGAAAATGCAAATCTATGTCAGGACTTGCTCCAATTTGCAACCAGTTTTCTGTCTTTGGGGAGGTGGGAGGGCACAAATCTCTCAATGGGTATTTGGAATCAGATCAGAATAAATGAAAGGCTTGTGGTGTTGCTGTTCTTAGCAAGTTTTATTCGGGTTCTGGTTTAGATGTAATCCAGAAGACAATGACTAAACATGTCAGCAACCAGCGACTTCCTGACATCAGTTGTCTTTAGACTGTAAGAGGGTTATGATTAGAGTTACTTTTCATTACAATCCTTATTAATGACCACATCAGACTTCATGAAGAATTTCTGTATGCAGGAAAAATCAGATACAGGAATGTCTTCTGAGTTATAGACGTTAGAATAAAGAGGGGCACCTAGGTGGTGCAGCGGGTTAGGTGACCAACTCTTGGTTTCGGCTCAGGTTATGACCTTGGGGTTATGAGATCGAGCCCAGCATTGGGCTCAGGGCTCGGTGTGGTATCTGCTTAAGATTCCCTCTTTCCCTCTCCCTCTGCCCCTCCCCTCTGGGCAGGTGTGTGGTCTTTCTCTAAAATAAATAAAGCTGGGGTGCATGGGTGTCTCAGTGGGTTAAAGCCTCTGCTTTCGGCTCAAGTCATGATCCTAGTGTCTTGGGATCTCTGCTCAGCGGGGAGCCTGCTCCCTCCTCTCTCTCTGCCTACTTGTGATCCCTATCTGTCAAATAAATAAATAAAATCTTTAAAAAAATAAAATAAAGTAAAATAAATAAAGCTAGTTTTAAAAAGCTTAGAATAAAGAAAAGTATAGTTATCAGATTTTAAAAGACAGGTTTTCATGCCTCTAAAAGGAGTTTCATTCTGTAGTTGAGTCATCTAAAGAAATGTACCTAATCCAAACAAGCAAATTTGAAGAGTGTAATTATAATTTCAGAATGCTTATTGACCATCAGATATGTTTGGACAGCTCTGCCCAATTATTCAGAATTTCTGTAGTTACTTTTTTAAAAATGTGGGCAGCCTGGTCTTATTTTATAGATCTCCTTGACACTTTTTATGAGGTTATAGTAAATCATTCAAGACTTGTCTGAAGATCGGGTTTGTTAAATGAAGGATGAATTTTCATTGCTGTGTCTGGGAGAAGTAAGGTATTCATCCTTTTTTTGCCCCCAAAGTCAACTTAGATTTAAGCCCGCAGCCTTCTCCTTCTTCCTCATCATGTCAGAAACTGGAAATAGAAACTGTGCCCCACTCTGTGCTGTAGAATTCTCCCCCTTCCCATTTATGGCATTTGCAGAGGTGACATTGATTTTTTTTCATCCACTATTATTTCATTACAACTAGGAGAAATTCACAAAATAGTCGTGAGATACTTTCCTTTTTAAGTTTCCAAAAACGCAGACTTTCACCCATGAATGCTTTTATTATTCTTAAAACAGGAAATCTAAAGTAAAGGAGCCTAGCCTCTCTAGGCTCCTTTGGTTTAGATTCAGGACAACTTTCAGGGAGACCTGCCCTGTGGTCACGGATGGCGGACCGGAAAGGGTTTCTTCTAGCCAGGTGTTGGTTCTACACCCCCAGTGGCACCTGCAGCCCAGCCAGCCGCTTTTCCCACCAACGCCGGCAGCCTGGGCTGGCCCTGGCTCTGGCTCTGCCAATCCTCTCCTCCCTGCACAACACCCCACCCCTTTCCTGCTGTCTCCTCCAGAGCCTCCCTGCATGCACGCACTGCCAGATGGATGCATGGGTATCCTGGCGGCTCCCTGTCATTCACTGCACCTCTACTCTCTCCAGCCTCTAGCCCTACTGATCCCCCAAAAGGAGAATTGGGAAAAGAGCCGAGGCTGAGCAGGGTTCCACACCTCACTTAGAGCTGCCCCCTTCCTCCCACCACCAGATGACTATTAACCGATTCAACAGGATGCGGAGAATTTCTGAAATGGTATAAGATGAGCAAGGCACGCTCTCTCTCTATCATGCGAAGCCCAGATGCTAATGGTTTAATCCCACATGAGATCTCATTCAAAAGAACAGTAATGCAGAAGCTCAGAGAAAAAGCTAAGAAAGACAAGCCTTTACTGAAGGTTCAGGCATCCTTCCGGGAGCACCGGTGGGCGCAGGCGAGGTGCCCCCCCGCCACTACTACCACCAGATGGTGTAACCGAAAGTGTGCTTGGTGACTCTGTTTCCTTAATTCAGGAATTTCCCTCTGTGTGATCAGGTTCTCGTGTTGGCAGCTGAGCAAGCCACTGACAGCTGGGGAGTTATTTTCTCCTCCAGTCACAGGATGATGGAGATAATCTAGGATGGGAAGTGTAGGGGAGAGGAGGAGGAGACAAATGCTCCCTGCTCAGAGCAGAATTGGGAAAGATGGCTCATAGATCTTCCTTTCATGGAGATCAGACACCTAAATAACTCATGACTCTATCCCTTACATCTGATGAGAAACAACGGGATTGCATTTTTGTCAATATCAGACATTTGAGGTGTCAGAAAGAAGGGCGAGGTCTTAAATCAGCCTTATTATTTTTCTCGGGATCATTACAACATACCTAATCCAGATTGCATTGTTTCAAAAAACAAACAAAATGCATTCCAGAATGCATGAAAACCAATAGAACACTATTTTCCAAGTATGCGTTCCAGCCAGGGAAATTATCTGAAGTTAATCCTTCCTGCTTTGTTGATGAGGGGTGAACTAAAACAGGCAGAAACTTGGACGTCTACAGTTGTTCACTATAAAACGTTTTCCGGGATGAGTGTGTGGCTCAGTCAGTTAAGCATCTGCCTTCAGCTCAGGTCACGATCCCAGGGTTCTGGGATTGAGCCCCTTGGCAGTCTCCCTGCTCAGTGGGGAGTTTGCTTCTGCCTCTGCCTCTCTTCCCTCCCCCACCCCACCCCACCCATGCTCACTCTCTCTCAAATAAATAAATAGAATCTTAAAAAAAAGAAAAAAATCTTTCGGATGTCCTGACTAGGAATATGCCTTCCTGGAAGGAAAGTTATTGTTTTGGAATTTTCCACTTGCCAACTTAAAGATTCCATGAAATTGTGGGTCAATGCACTCTTTACTTTGTAGGTATTAAACACATTCTGTATTTAATACACACTAAATATACATGACATACATATATATCACATTAAATTCATAAGAGACCATTGATGATTATTTTCTTGTTTAAAATTATTTTGAACAAGGAAAGTTTCTTCTAGACAATGCATATTTTCCAGATTGTTCCCTTAGCATAGGGTGCCACAATACACAGTCCAACCAGTATCCAGCGAGAGCCTTCCATGTGCCAGGTGGATGGAGATATGAATATTTCTTTTTTTTTAATATTTTATTTATTTATTTGACAGACAGAGATCACAAGTAGGCAGAGAGACAGGCAGAGAGAGAGGGAAGCAGGCTCCCTGCTGAGCAGAGAGCCAGATTCGAGGCTCAGTCCCAGGACCCTGAGATCATGACCTGAGCTGAAGGCAGAGGCTTAACCCACTGAGTCACCCAGGCGCCCAACATTTCTTTTATTTAAAAGGGGGTTGTTAATTTTGGCAAAGTTCTGGCTAGACTTATCCATACACCTCAGTTTCTCTTCCTTTGCCATCATTCACGGCCCTATCGTGTAGCAATAGTGTAAGTACTTCTGCCATAATTAAATGAGAGAGGCAGGAGTATTCCACTTAATAAACAAAATCTTATTTTAAAAACTGAAATCTAATTCTCTATTATAGCTATATATTATGGCTTCGCTTTAAACTTACAACTGCAAAATATATCACATAGAAGATATGAAAAGAAATTAAAAGATAGAAAAATACTTGCATATTGTGTTAGGATGATGTCATTATTTTTATCTGTTCTCCATTTTCATTATTTTAAGATACTACATCAAAATGAAGAATAAAGGGACGCCTGGGTGGCTCAGTTGGTTAAGCAGCTGCCTTCGGCTCAGGTCATGATCCCAGCGTCCTGGGATCAAGTCCCACATCAGGCTCCTTGCTTGGCGGGGGGCCTGCTTCTCCCTCTGCCTTTGCCTGCCACTCTGTCTGCCTGTGCTCTCTCTCTCTCTCTCTGACAAATAAATAAATAAAATCTTTTAAAAAAAAATGAAGAATAAATAAGCTTGTCCTCTTACTAATAAACTGTTGTCTAACCGTTGGCATCTGGCAATTTCACCTTCTCAAACCTTCTTTATACTCAGAGCATAAGAGTTAAATGCCATATTGCGCTTTTTTCCTACTCACTCTGGGTTCAAATGGGCCTCCCGGACTCTTAAATTCTCTTGGGTAAACTCTCTCCCTTAGGCTGTCTCTAAACTTTTGAATCAGGCTTTTCTCTTCCTCTGGTTTCAAAGTCATTATCTTATTTCTTCACAATAATAGGAATTTTTAAAAATACATTAAACACTTTTTGCAAAAGTTTGGTTATTTTTCTCCCCACACTATTCTGGACAAACTTGTCTATTTCTCTGAGCTCTGACTTTATTTCTGGATTTGTTTCAGTAAGCAGAGCAATGAAATCGTGTTCTGACCACCGATTACATGTGATGCATAGTCCTCAGGGCTGCTGTGTATAGCTGTGCAGGTGTGCCCAGCAGGAGGGTACCTGGCTAACAGGTAAAGAGAGGTTGTTTGTTAACATACACCGGGAGGAAGAGACTATGGGAAACCTTTTCCTTAGCATTGCATAATGATATAAAATAAATTTGAGATATGTAGGGTTCTGCCTTTAGGCATTAAAATACAGATAGAAATAACTTGGAAAGTAGAAAGCAGGAAACAATTTTTAAGAGGGAAATTTCTTTCTAATTTAAATTAAATTTCTAATTTAATGCATAAACTATCGATTTCAATGAAGGAAGAGATTAATGTGGACTGGAGTGTTTGGGAATAGCTCACTGGAATATAAAAAGAATCCTTACGTTTAAGACCAGCGGTCTTCTCTATTTCTAGCTACATAAAATTTTCATGCAGAGTCATCTTATCCACAAAGTGGGTTCTTAGAGGCATGCCCTGTGGTTTGAGGGGTGTCCACCAGGCCCCTTCATCTTCTCAAATGCGTCTGAACCTCACCCCACGCCCACCTCATTGCCTGGGATTAGCAAATTATCCTTTTGAGTTAAGGTCTGACCATCACAAGATGCTCTTTAAAAAAAGAAGCTATTCCCAGAAAGTTAAGCCTACCAAATATAATCTGCATGGATGATTCTGCTAAAACGAAGCTGCTTTGTGCCCGGGCTCTGGAGAGAACCAGAGCCTGTTCTCACCTGACACTGAGATGCTGACTTTGCTGTGGGACTCAGATAGCAAAGGCGGGGAGGAATCATTTGTCTCTGTTTTGCCCTTCTGTAGATCACTGATATCTTGATCAATGATTAGACACAGATCTGAATTTTTTACAGAGCTGACTCCAAAAAAAAAAAAAAAAATAGGATAAAAGCTATGGATCACCTTCTCAGATAAATGTGGTAGCCTGAAACATCACATCTAGTTCATGGAGCTCACAGGGGCCTGAAGCCTGTCTGGAGAACCCAGGTTAAAAATCTCTATTCACTCAACGCGTAACAAGTGTCATTTTGGGTGTCTGCAGTGCTAACGAAACGGATACTGTTCACCTTCACTTTCTTCTATTTATAGTTCATCACTCATCTTGCGTGCTCAGTCATCCCTCACCGCCCCTCCCCCATTTGTGGGTGGACAGACCAACAAGATAATGACTAAGGATGCTCACATTGGAAAAAAGATGGCTGTGTGCTGCTACCTCCAATTTGTTTCCAGGTGCTAGAACTATGGGACCAAGAGCAAGGTGTGGCCAGAGGAGGCGGGGGCTGCGTGTGGTTGGTGGTGGAGGGGAAGGCGGCGTGGAGGGGGTGTCTCAGACACATGTGATGTGGCCAGCTCCTCCATATCTTGAAGTTGCTCAAAGGCAAGCTCAGTATAACTCTTTCATATCCGAGAAAATCAGACCATGGAGCATAGCCATCCAAGAGTTCTCTCTTTCATAGATGCTGGGCGGGGGCATATGGAGGGAGATGAGAGAGAAATCCTTACTAAGGATCTTCACATGGCAAAAGATGGGAATATTTAAAATTTGTTTCCAGGGTCTTTTACTTTTCTGGCACAAGCTCCCAAAGCATCAGTGGAAAGACAGAAGGTCAGGATGACAGAGCTGAGCTACCCTGGTTTCCTCTTTGAGAAGAAAGGATAAAGAATCCATTCATCCAAAGCAGCCAATGACACACCGTTACCTTGCCAAGGGAGTTCGTATCACAGAAACGGGGCGACATTTAACTTACATAATTTCTCTTTGTCCATAGCTCACGAACTCGAGGGAGTATTGCTCACCTGCCCCATTGTCTGCATGGCTCACTCCGTGATACTAGGAGCTCCATCGTTTCCTTCATCGGTTTTATTCATTCCTGATACATGAGCTCAGTGGAAGTGGGGTATCAGTTTTATTCCTAGATATTCTTGAGGTGTAGACATTAATTTCTGTCACAACTATTTAGATATCTAGTCTTATAGTAAGCATTTGTGTTATTTTCCACTGCTACTTTTCTTATTTGTTTATTTATTTAGTTAGTTATCTCTATGCCTAATGCGGGGCTCGAACTCACAACCCCGAGATCAAGAGTCGAAGTTTCTTTCAACTGAGACAGCCAGGCATCCCCTCCTCCACTGGTAATTTCCCATTCATTCATATTTGTTTCTATTCATTCATGTAAAGTGTAGTGGTGAAGTGCACAAAGTCAAGCCAGATTCCTGAATCCAAAAGTCCCGCTACCAATGTGTTGTGATCCTGAGCAAATGGCGAAAGCTCTCTGTGCTTGGTTCTTTATTTATAAAGTGCAGATAAGAACAGTACCCACTTCACGAGACTGGGGAGTTAGTCTGTATAAAATGCTTAGAACAGAGCTTGGCCCGTGGTAAGTGTTCAGAGTTAGGCATGGACCAAGGAACGCTCCCCAAAAGGACACTGTGTTCACTGGATGCTTTCCATTTGCCAGTCAAGGAAGGGGTATGAGGGCAGAAGAGCATGGGGCGATAATTTTTTCTCAGTGGTTTCAGCAGCCATGTGGGTGGAGAGGGGCTCACAGAGACCTGGGGCCCTTGCATAACTTCATGTAGGGTACCACTTGGAATCCAGAGACCCATTCTCCTTCATGCACCAGCCCGGGCACTGCTTAGGAAGGAGGGTCTCTTCAGGTTCCTTTGTTTCCATCCATGATGCCCCTTTAGGGGAAACTTCATCAAGACAGCTCAGAGACCGGTAGCCTCCTATATGTCAGACTGACACATGCAGGTACACTTGGACCTTGGTAGGAGATTCTAGCAGAGGAACATGGAAGTCTGGATTCTGCCTGCTATTTGTATGAGTTTTATAGACTATGGATTTTGAGATCCTGAGTCACCTACTTACCATCAAGATTCTAGCAAATTCCTTCACTTGAAGTAATTAATTTCAAAGTTTGACACTATATACAGAAAGTCAGAAGAACAGTAGAATCATTCCAACAATGGGCCCCTCCCCTTGGCCATGTGTCTACCATGTTATCAGCTCTCAGATACAGACATGGCTGGTGGCAACAGGAGTGTTTATCCAAGGGACTAAACCAGTGGAGAGGAGGAGGCTCAGATACAAGAGTACGAGCACAAGGTGGAATAAGACAAGAAAATTATTAGCTTTGGCAAGGAAGGGGATGTTAATTCAAGTGAAATATAATGAGCAGAGAAGAGGAGAGGAGAAATTTGGGGGCAGAAGGGAGCTCACATGGCATCAGCCTCTTGATATAGCAGATAATGAGATCTTCAGCTAAGGAGAACGGCAGGTTTGGTTTGGAATCTCAAGGAAGGACTGAAAAGCTAGAAGAGCCTAGCTGCCATCCTCTTCTTTCCAACTCCACAACATTCAGAACAATTCCTGCAAAAGAAAAAATGTATCAGCAAATATGTACACAATGACCTTTCTGTGTCAGCCTTGGGGACATAACCTTAAACATTTGAACAGACATGATCCTTGCTTTCTTGGAACTTTCTGGTCTAGCTGGAAACTATAGACAGTAAAATTAGGGAGTTGTTTAGGAAAATGAGTTCACTGGGGGTTAGCCCTGTTGGGACACAGATCAGCAGACCTAAGCTGTTGGTGAAATTAGTTCTAGGAAGAATTCAGGCACCAGGTTAAGACTCATTTATTTTTCCTTCCAAACTAGTGAATAATTTCTTAGAGGATTTCCATGCCTCTTATCTCTTTCCAATCCTAGATGACACCACCAAATTAACCATTATCAAGGCTCAGCTCCAAATCTGTGAATAGTTCCCCGATGCCTGCCCCATGGGGATCAATCATTTTAGGTTATGATTGAAGACCTCCACCAGCTAGAATCTATCCTTCCTCCTCTATCTGACTCCTGCAGCTCTCCATCCCGGCTAAGGTCACTGCCTGTCCTTCAGACCTGTCCTGTCCTTTATCACTTCATCACTTTGTCCCTGCTGTTTCTTTCAATGTGAGTGTCCTCCCCAGACCCTCCACTTGTATTGTTTTATTTCTACTTGAAAGTTCAACTCTCAGTTCCACCAGGATGAAATCTCTGCTCCCAGGACTAGAAGCAACCTCCCTCTCTTCTGCATGACCCCAGATCTTCCATCGTTATTTCTCTTGGG
Source organism: Taxidea taxus jeffersonii (assembly GCA_003697995.1). Taxonomy (NCBI): domain Eukaryota; kingdom Metazoa; phylum Chordata; class Mammalia; order Carnivora; family Mustelidae; genus Taxidea; species Taxidea taxus. Next base: position 24,680 of record RCUC01117394.1, read on the forward strand.
ACATTTCTTACAGTCTTCTTTACACTGTGGTTATTTGTGTACTCTCTTCTTCCTACTATATTTTGAACCTAAGGGCAGGATTTGTGCCTTGTTCACCTTTATACTCCATAACACTTTATACTCCAAGGCAAAATATACTCAGCTAAAGGAAATGCTCTATTGGTATTTGTTGATGTTAATGTTAGGGGGAAAAAGATCCTATCAGACGGGAACCTTGGATGTTTCCTATAAACCTTTACAAACTGGTTCTTACAGATGTATTACTTTTTATATAGTAATATATATAGTTTCTTGAAACATAAATATTCTAAATACATATATACTTTGTCCATCCATTTGTTCATTTATTCATTACTCAGTATTAGATACCTACCAAATGCAAGGCACAGTCATGATAGGGAGGGCACTGGCTCTTGGATATACACAGTGTATGCATTCACATGTCAATGTTGTTTTTAAAGATTTTATTTATTTATTTGACAGAGATCACAAGTAGGCAGATAGGCAGGCAGGGAGGGGGGGCAGGCTCCCTGCTGAGCAGAGAGCCCGATGAAGGGCTCGATCCCAGGACCTTGAGATCATGACCTGAGCCAAAGGCAGATGCTTAACCCACTGATCCACCCAGGTGCCCCCATCACATGTCAATGTTTATGCCATTTTGTTTCCCATCTTTTCAGACACAGGGGACCAAAGAGGCATCCCCCTGTAGACTAAAAGCAATGTATAATTGTAATGACCTTTTTTTTTAAGATTTTATTTATTTATTTGAGAGAGAGAGAGAGCATGAGAGGGGAGAAGATCAGAGGGAGAAGCAGACTCCCCATGGAGCTGGGAGCCTGATGTGGGACTGGGATTCCAGGATCTTGACCTGAGCTGAAGGCAGTCGCCTAACCAACTGAGCCACCCAGGCACCCGACCTTTATGTAAGTTGTGACTATTGGGTCAGAATAAGCCTTGTAAGGCTCAGAACCAAACTAGATGTGATTTTACCACTGACAGAAAATATAAGCTTTTTAGATATTCATCCTCTTATTTGTTTGAAAATTTTGCTTTTAGAAGTATCAATTTCCATCCCCCTCTTCTTTCCTCTGTAATTATTTTCCTGGCATTTATTCAATGAAGAGCTTCAAGTCCACTTTCTCAGATTGAAATAAATGATGAAAATTGAAAATCAATGTTTTCCTTCTGCTCATGTTAACAAAAAAGTAAAACGCCTCTAATTTTATACTTTTGATCAATATATAAAGGGGAAATGGCCACAAATAGACATAAAAGTACAGTGCTTTGGGATAGGTTTGCTTTTAATAAATAAGTGGGCATTTAAATTTCTTCTAAAGATGCTGCGCGTTAGATGCATTTTAAAAATACGCTAGAAAATGTTTTTACAAGCCCTGAATGCATCTGAGCCCGATGCCTAGCTAGTGCGTCAGAGGCCCACCTCCCTGTCCTGCCCGGACCCTTTTTCACATATGGGGGTGGGGGTGCACACAGGCCTGTCTCTTGCTTCCCAAGTACCCGTCCTATCTCGGCGAAGTCTTGGAGGAGCCAAGCTATTTGCGGCTCTTCAGCCAGGAGTCTCCGGATCTTTCCAGACTTCTTTGCAAGGCTGCCTTACGCGGTGAGTCCGTTTCTTTCACAGCCCGGCGCCGGGCAGGCGCTGTCCCCCGCTTCCCCGCCGTCCCCACGTCCCTCTCCCGTCTGCCGCGGCCCATCCGCCCCTCCTTCCCTCCAGCCCCCTCGCCCCTCGCCTCGCCTTTATTTCCACGCCGCAGCCGCGGGGCTCTGCCCCCC
>RCUC01117397.1:0-41971 GCA_003697995.1 Taxidea taxus jeffersonii
GAGCAGAGAGCCCGATGTGGGGCTCGATCCCAGGACCCAGAGATCATGACCTGAGCTGAAGGCAGAGGCTTAACCCACTGAGCCACCCAGGTGCCCCTAGAAGTTTCTAAATATCCTTTTGCTCACGTCATGCTTAGGCCCACTCTTCCATTCTAAACATTGAGGTTTTGGAAACTCTTAATGAGAAAAATTAGGGGAAAGGAAAGAAAGGAAATAACATGTATTGATTATTTAATATACAAAGTCACATTTTTATTTTCTTTACATAAGAAATTCTAAATTCTATCTGCATAACAATCTAATATATAGTTTGTTTTTCTATCCCTATTTAATAAACAAAGAAATTAAAGTTTAGTGACATCAAGCAACTTGACCAAAGTTACCATGTTAATAAGTATCCAAGTCAGGATTTCAGCCCAGGTTTAGCCTCAAAGAACATGCTATCTCTATGACACCACAAAGAACTATAAATTAAGAACAGAAGTGTCCACAGAAAGACAATATATTAATGGGTTGAATGCTAATGAACATTAGTCAGTTTTTAGACATTAGCTGTGACACATTTGCCAGGAATATGACCCTCATTTTTGCAGAATCTTGCTATTTATAGGACATTGAAAATTGCTTCATTGAGTTCTGGCTGCACAATATATTAATCACACCTGGTACAATATTACTAGTTACTAAATTCTGATGTTACAATATCCTATCTGCATGAGGCTACATAATTGGTTAGAAAGTGAAATAATGAAGCCATTTAAACTATTGCTTACCCTTGATTGCTAAAAATGGAACACCTCTAAATTTTTACAGAATTAATTATTTTTTAACTAAATGGATTAAATCAACTGATTGATTTAGAATTGAAATTCCAAGACTCTTTGAAGTTTTTATGAAGCATAAAAGATTAATATCTACATCAGTAGTCCTCAATCCTTACTTTTAAAAAAAGGATCCCTTAAAATTTTGTTCAAAAAATTTAAAATAATACCAGTACATAGTGTTTTTTAAAAAATCAGTTGCTTTAGAGATGATAACAAGAACAAGTAATCTTCAATCTTACCCTTTATAGTTAGAGTATACTTGGCTTTAAGTCTAAGAAACACAATTAAAACTGACTTAAACAATTACAGAATTCATTATCTCACATTCCAAAGTCTATATACAGGGAAGGCGCCAGATGTGTCTCAGGACTGTAACTCCACTGCTCAAGAACGCTTAGTGTATGTACCTTTGTCCTCTGATAGTCACAAGACAGCTGCAAGCTCTGTGTGTTTAGTGGAAGGAGGAGATTGTCTCTCCCATTGAGGAACAGATGCCCTTTCCTCCAGTCTCATTAATCCTCTCCTCCCTACCATTACTGAAAGTAGCCAGTGAAACTTCAGGTGCTGTTTGTTCAGATCAGTAATCCTCAACCTTATCAGGTCCAATGTCTTTTTTGAAAACAAATTTTTCGTAATCCCCTCTTTCTTAGCCTGATAACATGTGATGGCTATCATAACCCATCTATACACACCATTTCAGAAAGTACTTATATTAACAAAGCTTCTCAGACAAGTTCAGTTTTTTCTTGACACTTCCTTAGGTCAAAGCTGAATAAAACACTCTCCTTCCCAAACCCAGGCCCATCCAGTATGTATAAGCTTGCAACAGAAATATCTTATTTGTATCAGCTTTTGCTTTAATTTCTGTTTGCCTCGATCAGTTCTGGAAGGTTCTCTGCTGCCATCAAGACTCATTTTTGCCACCTGAGCCTTAGAAGAAGAGGTACCCTATTGAAGGAAGAATCTTGAACCACTAATCCTCTCTTCTTTTCTGAATGGTTTGTCAGTACTCACTTATTCTTAATGATTTAAATTCAGGACATTGTGTTCAAGCAACTGCTATTAAAGTGAAATATCTCTGGGATCTCAGGTCCAGGGAAGGAAATAGAGAAGCATAGAGGAAGATGCAAAGTTTAACATCAGCTCTTTTGTGAAAGTACTTCTCAAAGATAGTTCTTAGAGACCCTATCCTTTTGAATTCCCTAAATTCAGCCATTTCCTGGGTCAAGTTTTCCCTACCTTTCCAGAGGGGAGAGAAGAGAGGATAATAATATTTATCAAACTCCTACAGTCATGGACAGTATGGGCGATTTCTGTGTGGCACACCATTTACTGCTCACTGGGACACTGTTGGGCAGCTGTTTCTGTACCTGTTCCATAGGTGATGGAACTGTGTCTCCAAGAGATAGAGAGCAGCAAGGACATATGGGGCTGCAAATTGAACTAGTCCTGTGAGCCCAAAGCCCAGCCTCTTTCCAGGCATCAGTGAAGTAAGTCACTCTCTCCTGTCTACCACCTTATTTTTATTTTTACTTTACATTAGAGCATCCTCAAGTTTAAATTCCTTTCCCAGCAGTCACTTGACTCAGACAATTCCAGTGTTATGGAATTTCTGTGCTGGAGGCAACCCAGCACATCTCCAGATGAAGTGGTAGTTAAGGAGTTCTATCTTTGCCTCCCTAAATCTTGGCATACTGGTGCCACTTCTGCTCTCTGAAGCCTCCTTAGAAAACTCTCATTCCCACGTCACATGGTGGCCCTGCAAATAAATGAGTCAAAGTTCATTTGATTATCTTTCATGCACAATGAATGGGTCTACCGCAGATCGATTCATTGACACTTGAGGTATCATGTAAGTCTTTGATGCCCAAATCTCTGTGCTCTCTTCTCTAACATCAAACTTTGTCTAATGCATTTCTTTACAAATGGTTCCCATTTCCTAACTTCCTATGACCTACTCCATCCTTATCCTGACTTCTAATTCTTTTCTCATATACCTGGGTTCAATTTTTCTTCCAATTAGTGTTAAAATCCATGCTGGCTCTTATCCAATGAATACATATTTACATTTATCAACGTGAACATTTCATTGAATACACAAGAAGGGAGGCTAGACAGCTGAAGAAAAACATCTACAAAAGTCAGGTTGATTTTCTTTTCCTGCCTTAAAATTTATTCATATGCAATAATAAAGAAACTGTGCTTTATAAAATATTTTTGAACCTTAGGAACCATTAAAAGAAAATAAAGAGATATTTATGGATAAGAAATTTGAATTCAGGTATGCTGCAAACCAGTGGTTCATAGACTAGCAGCACCAGCATTCCATGGGAATCTGTCAGAAATGAAAATTCTTGGGCCGGCCCTTAAAACTACTGAACCAGCACTCTGGAGTGGGGCCTGGCAATCTATTTTTACAAACCAAAAATGTGATTCCAATGTTCACTCAAATTTCAGAATTGCTGTAACTTACCTGGGCTTGTATCCTTGATAATTAATAAAAAAACAATTAACATCTTTGCATTCTTTACAAATTTACAAAGCTCTTTCTCTTACATTCAAACTCTCTGGACTTACTAACTGGAAAACTAACGAGGTTGAACTAGACCATGGTGGCAAATAAATTTCATATTAGTTGCCAACTCTGATCAAGTAGTACTGATTCCCTGGAAAATAATGGCTTCAGAGTCATAGAGAATTACAGAAGTTATTTAACTTAAATTTCTGTTTCTTCATCTGTAAAATAGGAATTATATTACTATCTACACACAGCCAGGTTCAATGGGAAAATGTGCTCATTTGGTGATGTCTGCCCTGATCAAGGAAGGAAGCAATGGGGGAATTTGTACCACACAGTTGCTTATCCTGGACTAGAAATTCCCCATTTTAAATTCTCTAGCTGTAATTTAAGGTAGGAGGTGAAGGCAACTTAAGGAAACAGCCCTTTATTAAGACAAAAGTCAGCCAGTTTTGAGCATAAAAGAGTTTCTAAGATAATTTTTCATAGTCTCTGGGCCCCAAGAAGATTCTTAACAACTTGGGGGAAGGAATCTCCTTTTATAATTTCTGCTCTTGGGTCCCAGATAAAGCTAAACAAAATAAAAATATACAAATAGTATGAAAGTTATCTCTTCTTAAAAATACAATACCTAAAGAGTCTAGCAAATGAAACAAAGAATGTTCCAATAGCTCAATATTATATAAGATAACAATTAAGATTTTAAGATAACTTAACATGATCCAATGTAGACAGATTGATGTAAATATCCAGACACTTCTCTAGGGATCCTTTCCTTCAGGCTTTCTGTTCATCTTCTGGTGTAATCTATCCCACATGTAGGAATGATCTAGCTAAAACTTTGTCTTTTTAGTAAAAACACCTAAAACTTATATGCCCCATTTTAAAACATTCTTCATCCACTTGGCTCCTCCCACTCAAATCTATTTTCCAGTCTGAGGGATAAGTTTATTTCATCACTGACACAAAGTGAGATGATGATTGACACTTATGATTTAGGCTTTACTAGCTCAGATGATCAAGTCCACAGTGTATCTGTTGAATGACTTTATTAATTAATCTTTTTTTATATCCTCATTCCAAAGAAACACACACACACACACACACACACACACACAATTAAGTGGTTTTACAGGAGTTTGCATGCTATATTTTTCCAATACAATGATAGATGAATCAGATAACAAAAAGATGGACAACAGAAATTAGTACACATACAGTAGGAGACTGGACATGTGCTAATAGCTCCTATTAGTCATTGTTTTAAATAAGACACTCAGACTATCTATGATCTCCCTGATATGAGGAAGTGGAGATGCAACGGCGGTGGGGGTTAAGGGGGTAGGAAAAGAATAAATGAAACAAGATGGGATCGGGAGGGAGACAAACCAAATAGACTCTTAATGTCATAAAACAAATTGAGGGGGGTGGGGGGGAGGGGTGTTGGGAGAGGGGGGTGGGGTTACATTATATGTTTAAATTTTTAAAAAGGGTAAAAATAAATAAATAAATAAATAAGACACTCAGAGCATCCTGGGAATTTTCAACACACTCTCAAAGGGGACAAAATAAGGTGTTTGCAATATAAAAACATCAACTCCTAGTGGGGTATAAGAAACCTCTGTATATTCATGGCTCAATTTTGCCAAAAGTACAGCTGTATGAAGTAGGTAAGAAAAGAACATTGTATTTGAAGTTGACCTCTACCTTCACTAATTTGCATATCCTTCTTCTCAGCATTGCTTTGAGACCAGTTCAAGATGGCAGTGTAGGAGGTTCCTCATCTCACCTCCTCCCATGGACACATAGAGTCAACAGCGACATATGGAACCATTTCCTCTGGAAAACAAAAACAAAAATGAAAAATGGCTGAACAACTCCTACATGTGGGGCAAACAAGAGAAAACCCACACTGAAGTAGATAAGAGAGGCCAAGACACAATCTTGTCATAAACGCCACCCCCAGCACAGTGACCCACAATCAGGAGAGAATTCACAACCCTGAGCTTCTCCCTGAGGAGCAAAGCGTTCAAGCCCCACATCTGGCACCCCCACTTTTAAGACCTGCATCTGAGAGATAAGCCCCCAAAACACCTAGTGTTGAAAGTCAAAGTTGCTATTGTGCACTGCTTTTGAAACCATAAAGTGCTGTACAGATGGGGGTGTTTCCATATTGGATCTTTCACTGGAAATATTAGTAAACCCTAAAGCAATCATTTCAAGCAAGAGTTACAGTAAAGGCACTATAGAAGGTCCATGAGATTTGGATTTTTTTTTGGACAGTTGTTGTCTGACAGTTACACTTTTGTTTTTGTTCTGTGAAATGAGGAGAATGAGTACTAAAGGCAATTTGCCGAGTAGAAAACTATGATTAACTTAACATTAAGGGCCTCTTTTCTAGGCACTTCTCCATTTAAGTCACATGTAGTGTTTTGCAGCCTGACTGTTGCCCTTTGGCAAACAATGAGTTTCAGAGCCCTGGAATACCCGGGGCATATTAGCAGCCCCAGCTCTGAGAAGCTTAGCTAGAAGAGCAGCTGTGGCAATGCCCCAGCAAGCAGCAATGCCCATTGCTTGGGCATTCCAGGGCATGCACATAGGACTCAGTAGGCAGAAAACTGAAGAAGCTGGAGAGGAAGGCAGGCTCCTCTCAACTTCTGGCCCTGTGCCCAGGACAGCGGGCTATTGCCTGAATGATATCACTAAAAAGCGGGCAAGATAACCCTACCTGTCTCTAAATACATCACCCACTGGACTTGCCTCTTATAACTCATTCCTCAAATGAGATAAGGACATAATGCACACAATATCCGTGACATAATTTATATGAAATCCTTAAGCACGGTGTCTGGCACACAGTGAGATGTCAATAAATTTAACTCTTGGAAATATTGTGATTAGTTGCCCATGAGATAAGGCATTCAAGTTACTTTAGACCAGAAGCAGAATTGAGCCATGAATAGCCATTAATATTCAGTTCCACACTGGCTCTTTAGATTCAACAATGGTAGGAGCCTAGGAACAGCAACACAGAGGAAATGAGGGGGGGGGGTTTGATTTGAAAACTGCAGGGATTGATAAAGGATGTAAGGTCAGTAGGGTGCTGTGATGGGACAAGATGAGGGTACCAGGGTCCTACTGGGGAAATAAGAGTGGAGGAGGAAAAAAAAAAGTGGAGGAGAAGGTTTAAAGCTATATAAAAGAAATGTAAAAAAAAAAGCTATGTAAAAGAAAGGATACTCTCAAGAACCAAGAGGTGTGGTCCTCAACCAAGCTACACCCTCAGCTAGCTATGTGACTTTCACAGATTACACAGCCTCTCTGGTGTTGCTGTATTCACCTGGGAGGTGATGCGGTGGGATTAGATCTGCCCTTAGAGTCCTTCCAAGAGCACCAAAAATAAAGTTTTCCTACCTTTCCTTATATCACACTCTAGATGTAATAAGTTCATAGACTTGAAGGAAACTTTGAAGAGTTCTATAAATGTACACACTGTCAAAGCTATATAAGGTGACTTACAAATGAGTCGAGATAAAAAAAAAAATCTATTCAGTAACTGTTGTCTCCAGGCTCTGGTGAATTTTACCCACATCTTCCATTCCTTTGCAGTTGAATACCAGTAAAGATACCTTGAAAATGCACTTTTAAAATAAATATGTTTGAACTGGTAGAGAAGAGACATGTCAGAACCTTTGCAAGCATTCAGAGTTTGAAAATAGATATGCTCTAACATTGTTCAGTTCCTTTTTAGTTGTGATATAGAATGTATTTTGAAATTTTGAATCATATTGAAGAAAGGCATGAAACATTATACTTATTAGGATAAGCAAAAAGAAAGAAAAGAACAGGATATTTAAGGTGAGGATGTTTGGGGTTTTTTTTCTTCTTTTGTTATTTTTCTAAGCAAATTAAAGGCTTTCTGTCAACCTCCCTGCTTTAGTAAAATAATAATAAGCTTAACATTTTGGAATGTTCCCACAAAGTAAAGGGGTGTTTGAAAGTTCTCCCAAGTTCAGCCCAATGATTTAAAAAAATAAAAGCAGAAAATGATACGGGATCATCAGGATCCCAGCGAGATTTCCCAGTCAGTGCCAGAAAGCCAGGATGCAGAAAAGGAGAAGCTGATGACGAACTTGTATATAAATGAATATCCTCACAATTCACCTGAGCTTCAAAAAATATATAGTTAACATTCCCCTCCTCAGCTTCCATCAGCTTAGGTGCAGGAGAGTTGCAGCATAGCATGTCATTTATAGTAGCGTTCCTTTAGTCTTCACAGCCTAAGAGGATGCCACTGCATTCCCATTCCTAGGTTCTGTGCTTTGAGCCACTTTGCCAGCTGGGGTGATGGATGGGTTTGCCACCATCTATCCACATTCTCTGGCCCCAGGGAAAACACCATTGAACAGGAGCGCAAACGTGCAAGCAGCTGTCCGAGGTCAGTACAGTCTGTGGTCCTGGCTCAGACCAAGGCTCCCGTATGCTCATGGGGATGCATCCAACCAATATGGTGGTGAACAATTCAGATTATTCTTAAAATACCCCTTTGATCATTTCATTGCACTACTTAAAAGTCTTTTGTGGTCACTGGTTGAAATATCAGGGTTTTAAAAAAGTAAAATGTGTTCCTGTATGTTATAGCCAACAATTACAAAATGAAAATTTTTTTAAATTTAAGCTTTATTTAAACATATAATGTAACCCCACCACCCTCTTCCAACCCCTCTTCCCCCCACCCCCCTCAGTTTGTTTTATGACATTAAGAGTCTCTTTTGGTTTGTCTCCCTCCCGATCCCATCTTGTTTCATTTTTACTTTTCCTACCACCTTGATCTCCCTGATATGAGGAAGTGGAAATGCAACGGGGGTGGGAGTTAAGGTGGTACCAAATGAAATTTTTAAAAATACTATTTATAGTAACATCAAAAAACCATCTGGTACTTGGGAATGTACATCTAAAAAAGATACTCAAGACCTGAAAATTGTAAAATATTGCTAGAAGAAATCAAAGAGAACTTAAGTAATGGCATGATATATGCATGAATTAGAAGATTCAAAATTATTAAGGTGTCAGTTCTCTACAGATAGATCTGTAGACTTGTATAAGTGTCAGTTCTCCATAGACACAGAACCAACTATATATATGTATATATACATATATATATGTTGTATTATAGGTACAGTTTAGAGCGCTGATTATATACATTTGTCAGAATGCATGGTATTGTAGACTTAAAATCTGTGCCTTCTGTTATATGTAAATTGTGTCTTCTGTTAAAAGCATGGTCTTTAAAATCAGGCAAACCTGAGCTCACATCTTGAATTTGTCACTAACTAGCTTTGTGATCACAAACTGTTAGTTTCCTCATCTGTAAAATGGAACTAATTCCAATTTCACAGGGCAGTCAAGTTTACAAATCAGATTATATTTGTAAAGAGATTAGTTGTGTGGACACTTCTCAGACCCTCTTCTTATTTCACTCTGAGATTCCTTTTCACCCACCTCTCTTTGTCCACTGAGAGTCCCTGGCTCCTAGTAAGACAGTTCCTCCCATTTCAAGTCAAGCTTTAGAAACATAAAGCTTCCTGACATGTTGGGAAAAACATGGTATTTCAGATCAGACTGGGCTCTGAGTGGAGCTGGGTTCCTCTCCCAGCTTCATCTCTTCCAAGCTAGATGACTTTGACTCTGGGCAGGCACCCCACCTAGGCTCTGCTCTTTGGGGAAACTACATTTCCCACTCATGATTGGCTGTGAGCATTGAAATGATGTACATAAAGCACTTAAGCACTCTGTAAATGATGCTTATTATTATCATCATAGCACAGGTGAATCTGGGCAAATCACTTAATTTCATTAAACCTTAGTGGGTTTGCTTTTAAAACAAAGTTATTAATAACAGAATTGTCTACCTCATTAGGTTGGTGTCAGGCCCATTGGGATAACAGATGTGAAAGACATTTTTTTTGAAAGACATTTTCTATATTACAAAGAGCCATTCAGTGGTAAGCTATTGTCAACATTCTCAATGAAATACTGAGCTGAAAGCTTCTTTTAAAAAAGACTCCAAAGAAAAGTGAAAAAAGAGGGAATACAGCCATGATGTTGCCACTGCCTTTCTGTGACATTTATAAACAAACTGGAACTCATCCAACTCCATGAGTTAATTTGATTCTGCTTTGAACTGCAGAACAGTGGTTGGTGCCTGTCTCTTCTTCAAACCAAAATCTGGTTTGCCTATTTCTCCCTCAGCCCTGATTTGACATGCTGAGTCTATCGAGAAGACACCACCAGGCTTGGAATGGACTGGACTTCTCCATCCATTCTCTCCAACAGGACCTCTGCTGGCTTTCTTTGGACATGGCCCTGGAAGGCCCCAACCAATAGTTTCAAACCCTCCCATGGGAGAAACATTGGCTCTCATGACATTAGGCCAGAGTGTGAGCATTGCTCTGCTGGATGCGAGAAATGGTCACATGAGAACAGACATGAGCGCCTTTACCCAGGAATTGTCATGTTGCTGATTGCTTGAGAAAGAAGCAATTGTATGACATGGGAAAGACTCTTCCCTGGCAAGCCAGCTCTCCAATGGAAACATGTTTTGGGAGGAGGTGCTTGATCTGCATGGTGTTCCTAAGAGCCCTAGGAAGGAGGCTCCTGATGCTTATTTATCTACTTACGACCGAAGTCTAAACCTGTTAGTTCCGGAACAGCAAGCCAACCCTTTCGCTTCTCAGGTTCCTGGTTGAGTGGTGATAATATTTACCCTCTGGGTTGCAGGGTATAAATGTAAGAGGGAAAAAAAGTGAAATGCTTAAAACAATGCCTGACACACAGTATGAGCTCACTAAGACATGAAATGACCACACAAGTTATCATATTCTATAATTTATAAGGACACTTTTGAGAGTGAAAGGATGCTTCACAGACTGCATGTTGGGACAGCAGGTAAACTAGGACTGTCACAAGTAAACCAGTTTGGATAGTGCAATAAGAATATAATATTAGCTACTATTGGTCCTGGGGTTGGGTCAGTGCCTGGGGCTGGTTGCTGTTGGTATGCATGCCTGCGACTGGTCCCCAGAGTCGCTGAGCACTGCCTGACACTTGGGTGTGGGTGTGTCTCCCTGCTGGTCTTCCCAGCCCCACAGTGTCAGTAGGAAGAACAGTTCCCACCTGTGGGCTTTTTCTGTTTTTATAGGGGAATTATTCTGCAGCATCTGATCTCCATCCTAGGTGCCCCTGAAAACTGGAGCTAAGAAAATATCAGTGTTATAGGGTCCTGTTCTTCATTGATATTCCACAAGGACAGGCCAGTGAAAACCTCTTATTTGGCCTGGCCCATTTGTTAACTAGTGGAGATAAGAGTGAAAAATAAATGCACTGTGATCCAGATGAGGAATCTTCCCCTACTCAGTACATCCCACCAAACTGAGAGCTTGATGTGGGGAGTAGGTAAGAAGTCCATTTTCTGTGTTCCCCAAACTATCCCCATCATAGCCTCCAATGGGCATTAGAGTGTTTGGTATGGACAGATCCTCTTATCTAATGCCATCCCTGCCTACCATATTTGTTCTTTTGCTCATTAATTTATTCAGCCAAATTCTGTTCTAAGCACTGAGTATATAGTATTGAAAAAGTTGCAAAAGTCCTTACTTGATTACATTCCAGAGTTGTGCTGTTCAGTATAATAGGTAATAATTACAAAAGGTGGGGTGCCTGGGTGGTGCAGTCAGTTAAGTGTCTGACTCTTGGTTTCAGCTCAAGTCGTGATTTCAAGGTCATGAGATCGAGCCCTATGTTAAGATCCACTCAACGTGGAGTCTGCTTAATATGTCTCCTTCTCCCTCTCCCCCTCCCCTACCTCTAAAATAAACAAATAAATCTTTTAAAAATTAATTAAAGGAGGCTATTTAGTAATAAAATTTAAATAAAATTAAAAGTTCAATTTTCTAACTCACCATAGCCACATTTCAGGTGCTTACTAATCATGTGTGGTTTATGGCTACTGTATTGGACAGCTCAGAGGTAGAACATTTCCATCATTACAGAAGCTTTTATTGGATCACTGTTCCAAAAGGAGAAGAGCAGAAATGTAATAAACAAGTAAATAGACAAATATGTTATAAATCAGATGGTGATAAAAGTGCTTTGGAGAAATATGAAGTAAAACAAGGTACCTAGAGAGTATGCTGGAATGAGAGAGATGGGGGATGGGATGGTGGGCAGACATCTTCCTCATAATCAGAGCTGATTTTTCTGTTACAATATCATAATATTTCCTTACCAGTTGTTCAACTAGCATGGCCTAGAGCCCCTTTATTGTTGCCTTGTCCAAGTTGGCTGTCCTGGCCCCTCTTTTGGAAACTTCCCCACAGTCCAGCTGTTAAAGGATGAATTCCTAGCTCAGCAGCAGGCAACCAGGACCCTTGATCCTGCTCTATTCTGATCCCTATTAGTCAGTTCTCATGTCCTAATGTTCAAAAATATTTTGAATATCACCCTTACTGAAGTGTCATTTAAACATATAAGGAAATGATCAGAATAGCAGTGGGTGTATATAAAGACAAATATTCCAGGCAGAGAACACAGCAAGTACAAAGGCCTTGAGGCTGGAGCACACTTGGTACAGTTCAGGAAAAGCAAGGAGATCCTGGTGAATAGGCTTCCAGAAAGTAGAAGATAAAGTCAGAGAAATAAGAGAATTTGAAGATCATGGAGGGCCTGGTGGGTCATTTGTATCACTTTTTTATTGCCACAAAAATGTTGCATAAAAAACAGCTACAAAACTTAGTAGCTTAAATCAATAAGCCTCTTCTACTGCTCCTCATTCTGTGGTTCAGCTGGGCTCTGCTGATCTTGGTCAGGCTGGGCTTATCTCAGCTGGATTTGCTCACTGATGATTAGGTGGTGGCTTGGTTTAAGGCTGGCTGTCTTAGAATGGCCTCATTCCCATGTCTGACTGTTGACTGTTGACTGGCTGCTAGCTGGGGCAAGGAGGTGACTAGACCACATGTCTCTCACCATCCTGCAGACTAGCCTGGACTTGTTTATGTGGGTACAGCAGGGTTCCAAGAAAGACCCAGGCTCAGAAGTGGCACACTATCCTCTACACTGTGGTTAGCCAAAGCAAATGACAAGGCCAGCCCAGATTCAGGTGTGGGGAAAAAGACTCCACGTTTTGCTGGGAGGAGTTGTACAGTTACTTTGCAAAATTGGCAAATACAGGGAGGAGTGGAGGATTGCAGCCATTTATGTGATCCTTTACTTCACCATTGTAGAGACTCTGACTTGTACTTGAGTATCCAGGTACAACACTAAGGTTTGTTAGTAAGGGGAAAAGGAAGGTCACATGATTCGACTTATGTTTTAAAGTGATCCCTCTGGCAGCTGTGTTGAGTATAGATGGCAAGGGGAAAGGCGTGGGGACCAGCTAGGGAGTGTTGCAACAAACTAGGAGAGAGATAGGAAATGATACTAGTGGTGCACTTGTAGGAAGTAGGAGATGCTAGATGAGACTCATGTCAGGCCAATGGATTAGATGTCAGTTACAGAAAGAAAGGAGGATGGCTCTGAGGCTGGTGGCCTGAGTAGCTGGGAAAGTAGCATTGCCATCAACTGAAGTGGAGACAGCTACAGACAAAGCAGGTTTGTGAAGAAAGATGATGAGTTTCTGTTGGGCTATGACGCTTGATGTATCTATGATACACTAGCTTGGACTTGGGTTGGATGTGGGGGTTGTTGGCATGTTTTGGTAAAGGTATGGGATTGGATGAGATCACTGAGAAAGTGAGTGCAGTGGGGAAGAAAAGACCAAGGAGTCTCCAAGACCCAGAGTCTTGCAACATGAAGAGAGGAAAACTTCAGAGAGCCTAGAAAGGAGAAACCAATGATGTGCAGAGAAAACCAGGAGATAAGGGGTTCTGGAAGCCTTGTGGGGAAAGCACATGAAGAAGGAGAGAGCAGATCAGCTGGGTGACCACCACACCCAGCTTCCATCTGAGAAGTTCCTGGAAGATGGAGGGCTTTGGAGTGTTTCTCCAAAATGAAGTCTTAAGTATATTAATAGAAAAACATGTGGGTCTTACTCTTTGCCTGAGGTTGTGAGTGAAAAATAGGGAGGTGGAATTGTTGCAGAGGAGGGGCCCCCTTACCTCCTCTTGCTAGAATTCTCCAGAGGCTGCCTCTGGCTCCAGACTGGAACACCAGCCCTGTGGCTGCTCAGAGGTGCATGACCCTTCAGAGAAAGCCAAGGAAACAGAAGGACCACCACTCTCTGGAATAGGCTTCCAGAAAGTAGAAGATAAAGTCAGAGAAATAAGAGAACTTGAAGATCATGGAGATCTTAGTTGTAGACACTAAGACATGTTGGGTGAATGAATGAATGAGGGAATGAATGGATAAGTGAAGAGTAACTGTGGTCATAAACTTCTGTGAGTGAAGGAGAAAACAAAAGCCAACAGGCAGATCCTGGGGCCTGAGAAATATTTCCATAGCCCTGGGCTCTCCCCTCATATCTGTTCACATTCTAGTCCACCTCAGACACCCAGCATCCTGTATTCCCTTCCTCTCTCTTCCTGAGAGGTGGATAGATGCTGCACATGGAGGAACACAATGTGGGTTTAAGGCCCAGTTCTACTAGGTATTAGCTGAATTAATACCTGAATTTCATAAAATTATTATGAAGATTTTTTTAAACAAGGCTTATGAAAACATAAACTGTAGAGTGCCCGTGAAAGGTAAGGAAATGTATTTTCCAGAGAACTAGCTGGAGAGGAGTGTCAGAGGGGAAGGGAGAGTTAAAAGACAGTCTCACACTGAGGAAAACGTGGGTAGGTGGGAGTACAGACCTAGGAGAAATGTCACAAAGCAAAGAGGGCAGCTGAGTGAAAGCCAGTGGCCAGAATCTGTTCCCAGGAGAACGTTACTACTCCCCAGCGCTTTATAAACTTTCTGCAGCTGTGACATTCTTGGAATGAGTGGACTTTAATTTCCCACAAGGAAATCAGCAGCTTTGAGGTAGATGATGTGAGATAGGGGAGGCCACAGCCTGAGGAGCGAAGACACAAGTAGCCCGAGGAAGTGAGGCTGGGAGATGCAGACAGCACAGCAAGGGGCTTTCAATGGTCACTCACTGTGGAGTGGAATTCAGGCCAAAGAGGAAGATAGTTTCTGAGGAGGAAGGCAAGGCTAGAGCAGCATCTAAGTCACACCTGAATACAGTGAGTTATTTGATCTATATAATAGATTCTGTAGGAGTTCAAATGAAGCTGAAGTAATTTAGAATGGATTTATTGAAGAAACATTTTCCTCCCATTTTTATCCTCTTCCCTACAACATCTTTTGTTTTTCTTTCATTGTTTCTCTCTCTTTCCCTCTTTCCCTGTAGATGCTTAGGGGTTGACTTTGAGTCTCAACAGTTGTCTCACCACACCCTCACTGGCCTCCTCTCCCCTTGAACCATCACCTGCCCTCACATTGCTGGGAAAGGACCCTCCCTGGTAAGAGGCAAGGCTGGAATGCATTGACTTGTGCATGACCCTTTCCCCACCCCACTCCAGTGCCATACTGTTCACCCGGTCAGACAAAAAGGAAAAATATAGGCACCGTGAGTATAACCCAGAACAATGTACACAGTTCCCAACACAAACTCTGCAGCTCAGGCCTCCCACCCTGCAGAGCACCCAATAACTTTTGCTGAGCTATCCAAACCCAAGGAAAAGCAAACCACTGTGAGAGAACAAAGGCGGCCTTAGCCCAGGCCTGTACCCACCAGTCAGGAGAGGCAGGCGACAGCACCTCTGGGCAAGCATGGTACTTGGAGAGCCGCCAAGTGGGCTGTCCTGAGCATGACAAGGCAAGGGAGGGGCCCAAGGAACCCCAGTCAATGAGAAACAGATCTGCCCTAAAAATAATAATGAATGAAAAGGCACAGTTACAAAGTCTTGCCTCTGAGCTGGTCTGGCACACAATCAGACCTAATGATATATTCAGAAGGAAACATCTATGGTCAGAATTTAATCTCCTTTGGGCCAGCTAGTCATCAGCAAACAGGTCCAAAGACCTTCCACTGGTTTTACCAGCAGGCATTTCAAGAAAGAACTCTTGACCCCGACAGCTGTCCTTTTCCAACAGACTCAACGCTTGTCAGTACTGAATGGCTGAAGTAGCCTGTTTGGGAGCAGAGGGATGAACTAGATAAACCTGTGAGATCACATCATTCCCCGTCAAGCAGGCAGTGCTCGTGAGGTTGGTACCTGTGATTGAGAAAGAATCTATTGAGAAGAGAATGAAAGCATAGATCAGGAGAACAGATACATGTACCCCTATGTTCACTGCAGCACTGTTTATAAAAGCTCGATGTAGAAGCAACTTAAGTGTCCATCGGCACGTGAATGAATAAGGAAGATGTGGTATAACTAATGGAGTATAACTCAGCCATAAAAAAAATGAAATCTTGTACATGTGGCAAAAATTAAACTCTAAGATTAATGAAGTAAAAAAAATGAATATTGTTATCTGCAACAACAGGGAGGGACATAGAGGGTATTATGCTGAATGAAATAAGTCAGACAGAGAAAGATAAATACCTTGTGATTTCACTTATATGTGGAACCTAATAAACAAAACAAATTAACAACAACAACAACAACAACAAAAAAACTAGACTCCTAATTACAAAGAACAGACTGGTGGTTGCCAAAGGAGAGGGGGTCGGAGGAGTCGGTAAAATGGGTAAAGGGGAATAAGAGAGATGAGCTTCCAGTTATAAATCAGTTATAAATCAGTCACCAGGAAGTAATGTACAGCATAGGGAATATAAACAATAATATTGTATTAACTTTGTATGGTGACAGATGGTAATTAGACTTATTATGGTGATCATTTTGCAATGTTTATAAATGCTGAGTCACTACATCATGCACCTGAAACTAACATAATATTGTATGTCAATTATATTTCAATTTTTAAAAATCAGAAAAAGGGAATAATAGGAGGAGGCTCCTTCTGAGTCCTCAAATATTTGTTAAGCTTTCCTTGAGTGCTGAGAACAGTGGGAGAAGAGTACAAAAATAGCATACATCACCCTAGCCTCAAGATGCTTATTAGATTGTATATATTTAAAATATTTTTAAATATATGTTTAAGGTAATAAAAATATTTTTATTGGGACGCCTGGGTGGCTCAGTTGGTCAAGCAGCTGCCTTCGGCTCAGGTCATAATCCCAGGGTCCTGGGATCGAGTCCCGCATCGGGCTCCTTGCTCAGCAGGGAGCCTGCTTCTCCCTCTGCCTCTCTGTCTGCCTGTGCTCGCTCGCTCTCTCTCTCTAACAAATAAATAAATAAAATCTTTAAAAAATATATTTTTATTGTTATTGAAGATAGACATCTAGCTCTTGGGCAAACAAAGATGAGTTGGTAGAGCTGCCTGGAAGTCTGTATTGAAAAAGCTTGTGATGGCTCATGTTGGTTCAAGCTCAGCAAAAATGAATGTGTTCCCTGAGACATCAGTGTTTCTAATGGACAGAAGGAAAGGCTATCTATTCAGTGACCTGAGTTCCAGGAAGGGGAGGTAGAAAAGTTGAACAGAACCAGCACTAGACTGTCATAATGTCTCTGGAAAAGATGTCCTGGGAAATAGGACGTGTGAGCACAGTGCAGAAGGAGCAGGGGGTCCCATGGCAGAAAGGTTCTCAATCGTGGGAAGGCAGAGAAAGAGAGAGAAGCTGGCAAGGCTTGAAGGTTCCACAGAGCAGCACCATACAAAGACACATTTGGTTTTCAAGGCAACAACAGCTACGGCTTAACCCCATTCTCTTCTCTTTCTGTGAGCATGTATAAGCCAAAGAGAAGGTTGTCAGTGAAATGGCAAAACTTTCCCATAGATCTACCATGGGCTGAGGCTATTGCCGATTTTTTAAGAAGCATCATAGGCCAGGGGCTCCTGGGTGGCTCAGTAGGTTGAGCATCTGACTCGACTTTGGCTCAGGTCATGATCTCAGGGTCCTGGGATCAAGTACCAAGTGGGGTTCCATGCTCCAAGGGGAGTCTGCTTGAGACTGTCTCCCTCTGCACCTTCCCCCGTTCGTGGGCACACACATGCTCCCTCCCTCCCTCTCTCTCCCAAATAAATAAATCTTAAAAAAAAGAAGTATCATAGGTCACAACTTAGGATGATGTGGTGAGAGTTAGGGCACACATTTTATTCTGCATGATGATGTGGTCACTTGTGCATCCGTGTCTCTTTATGAAATTGAAGATTCCATGGAGATGGTTTTGTCATCTCTGCATTTCCCAGCACCTAATCAAGCTATATAAATAGTAGGCACTTGGTGAATACTGACTGATTAGATAAGTGAATAATTTAATTTCTCTTGGGGGGAATCCAGAGACTTAGAAGTCAATCTTCCAGCTAGAGGAGAGAAAAAAAGTTCACTTGTGGTGTTAAGCATTATTTAAATATGGGGGGCTTGGAACTGCCCACTCATCCATTACGGTCAGGGAGAAAATAATAATGAAGAAGAAGAAGGAGAAGGGCCAACATTTATTGAAGAATGATTCTGTAATTTATGAGAATGAGTAAGTCATTCTCATAGATTAAATATTTTAATAAACAACTCTAAAAATCTTGGTAACTCCAGCAATAATCCAATACATGGGTTGGCAGGAGCAGAGGGAGGAATGCTATGCTCTACCAAGTTATTTAGGGACCTGGGCTCCCTCCACACAGTGGCTCTGCCTTCCCTGAGCCCTGGAGTTCCCCCTTACTCCCACAGGATCCTCTGCATCCACCTAACAGATGAGGATATAGAGGGTATATAGGACCACAGGGATGTTCTAGGGGTAAGGATTAGACTATGTAGCATATATGTCTTCACCCAAACACACTCCGTTGACCAAAACTGAAGTCACATAGCTTCACTTAGCTGTAAGGAGGCTTGGAAATGTCTATTAGTGACCCAGGAAGGGGTGAAAAGAGTTTTATTGTGTATCTAGCAAGTCTCTACCACAATGCACCATCTCATTTAATAATTCTTAAGGAAACTCTATAAAACAAACACTATTTTTATTCCAGTTTTACAGATGATGCTCAAACTAAGGCTCAGAGAAAAAAGTACTGCCCACATAGTAAATGATAGAACTGGGAGTTGGTCTGAGGTCTGACTCTAATAAAACATGTGTTCTAGCCCCACTAAACTATGCTTCTTCATAATTGAGGTTCAGTTGTGTTGTCATATGCTCCTTCTCCCTGCTTGCCACACAGATCCTCATGATCCTGATTTTGGCTCTTTCAGATCTAAATTGCTGGTGATATGCAGCCATTTGGCACCCAAACATGCATTATCTTATCTATTCTCCATCTCACTCCCATGTGGTAGATATTATTAGCTCTACTTTACTGGAGAGGACACTGAGATTAGATGTGTTATATAACTTGGCCATGAACATACAGCTAATGAGAGGCACATTTGAACACCACATCTTGCTCTTTGGCCTGGAACTTTGGAAGACCCTGCCCTGAAATTTAAAACAACAACAACAGCACCAAAAATTGAATCTTAAAAAATGCAACAATCCACTTTGCCATGAAATATCCCAAAGTGTTTGGAACCTAGGTTACCAAGGTTAGTTAGGCTCCTTCCTCCCCAGGCCTGATTTTATTTGAAAGGTGCAAGTATCAAGAGCATCCAACAGTCCCTGGCCTTATGAGTTATCATTAGATTGGCACATCAAGTCTCGAAGAAGTTCTTCCAGCCAAACCATTCAGGAAATGAAGAATCACATAAATAACAAGGTTGATACAAGGTCAGGGAACTACTCCAGACTCATCGAGGGGTGGTCTCTCCAGGCCGATGGCATTAGTCACAGCTGGGTTACTGAGTGCCGATGTGGAAGCAGCAGCCAGAGTAGGCTTTATCTTCGGGGCTCTCTTCCTTCCGCCCAAGCCTCACCCTTATCCTGAGAAGATCACCTTCACCCCCAGCTATTAGCTCAGGACTTTGTTCCTGAATCCCACCCTCTCTGGTCATGCAGATGCCATCAGATGTCCTGTACTGGTCCCTGAGGGGAGAAAACAGGAAATGAAGCTAATTGGAACTGTTACAGTGTGAAGAAAGAATTCACAATAATAACAATAACGCCATCTGAGGACTTGAGCAGATTGGCAGATGAAAGGAAAAAACCAATAGGGGATTG
Source organism: Taxidea taxus jeffersonii (assembly GCA_003697995.1). Classification (NCBI taxonomy): domain Eukaryota; kingdom Metazoa; phylum Chordata; class Mammalia; order Carnivora; family Mustelidae; genus Taxidea; species Taxidea taxus. Next base: position 19,539 of record RCUC01117397.1, read on the forward strand.
TGGGTCTCTGGGGCCTGTGACTTCACGTATCTTTAAAGATGCCATTGGAGCCCAGTGTATAGTCTCAGATTCCAGTCCCAGAGAGGTGCCATTTCCCTGCTTTCCCTACACCAGCCCAGGCTATACTTCTTTCTCGTGAATGCAGCCTCCATCTTCCTTCCTGAAGTATCCTTCACCCCTCACACTTTTTCCCAGGCCAGTCTTCATGAGACCGATGGCCACCGGCAACAATAGCCCATGAAGATAGGAGGGACCTCTCCTGTTGGAAACTTTGTGCTCTCACACCCAGTGAAGCAATTGGAGCCAGACTGTTCAAGAGACTGACTGGCCCACGGTCCCCCTGCTGGGTTGGGGGAAAGCAGGGCTCTCAGGACTCTAGCCTTCTGGCTTGGAGGGTCTCTGCTGGATGACAACGTGCATGTGCAAACCCCCAGGTACATGAGATGGCCATATACTCTACTCTATTTTTCATAAAAATGCACTTACTGAATGTCTCAGACAACTTCCCTGCACTGCTTATGCCTGAGAAGCTACCCATGTCTTTCTGGAAGCTGACTGTGGTTCTGAACCTTCTCCTTGCCTCTCCAGCTCTCCCAGTAACCTGGGTTTCATAATTACCACTTCTCCCCATCTTACTGTAGCTTATTTGCCACCTACCTAAGGAGTTGGTCTTCTGTCCTATTTCCCACAGCAGTGACCTCAGTTTACCCCACTCTCTATTCTCTCACTCACACCCTGCCAGAAATCTAAGATCCTTGCATTCATTCTGGGGCATTTCCCCATTTTAACATTTCTGTCTCTAATAAAGAAAGAAAATCATCCTTTAACCACACACTTAAAAATTTGCAAAATAAAAATAAATTTACAAATGATTTCACCAAGCCTTGTATAAGCTAGCCACTGCCCATCCTCCTCCCCCTCCATCCTCCTCCCCTCTCTTTCCCCATTTCACCCTGTTCTCACCATCCTCCTGCCACACTGGCCTCTGCTCAGTTCTTTAGAAAGCACCAAGTTCTTTCTTGCCTCATGCCCTTTGATGGGCCATTCCCTCTGATAGCACACGCTCCCCAAACCTGGTGGTGGCTAACCTTGACCTATGCATCAAGACTCAGTTTATGTCTTCCTTCCTCCAGGAAACCTTCCCCAACTCCTCTCATTAGCTTAGGTCCTGCACTAAATGCTCTTATATAACCCTGTACCTTTATACCTTTTATCATATATGTGATATGTATGTGATATATCATTTATGATATATATGTGACCACATATATGTGATATATATATAATTATTTAATTTTGTTTTATTTTATTTTAATTTAACTTATTTTATTTTATTGTTTATGTCCTCAGACCATAAGTAAGCTCCACGAGCAAGTGACCAGAAGGGACTGATGCTGTATACACATGCATTCTAAATATTGATCTCAGGACACTTAGTTGATATGCCTTATCATATAATCATTTGCATATATGTGGAAGCACCTGACAGGAGTATTAATCTAATTGTGGTAGAAACCCCTAGAGTGAGGGATATGTAAAAAATGTTTATCAAATGAATGAACAGATGGATGGATGTTGATAATGCCTTTATAAAAACTGAAGAGATGAGAGAGAGGTGCCAGTAGCTCTTGACAGCAGGTAAAAAATATTGCCAGTGTAGAAGTATAAAGCTATCCATTATTTCTCTTTGTCACCTCTGTGTTTTTGTTTCTTCTTCTCTCCAGCAGCTACTGTGTTAGCTTTCTATGTTGCAGAACAAATCATCAAAAACATAGTGGCTTAAAACAGCACATTTATTACTGTAGTTACTGTGGACCAGGAGTTCAGTCCAAGCACAGTTTAGTTAGATTCTGTACTTAGGGTCTCCTAAGTCTGCAACTCAGATAATGGTCAGGGCTGGGTTCTCATCAGAAGCTCAAATGGAGAAGGATTTTCTTCTAAGCTCCCAAGGTCCCTTGGGTTGTAGAAAATTGATTTTCTTGTGACTCTAGGATTTATGGCAGCTTGCTTCTTCAAAGCCAGCAATAGTATGAGAAAGAGGCTCTAGCAAGATGAATGATATATTCTTATTTAATTATAGACATGTAATCACATTTATCCCATCACCTTTGCTACATTCATTCTATGGGTCAGAAGCAAGTCACAGGGCCCTCCCATCACCAGGGAGGCAATTCATACACAAAGGTATGAATTCCAGAAGGGGATCACCCAACAGTCTGTCCAACACAGTCTGAAGTCTGCCCCCTCAATGATCCTCCTCCTTCCTGACCATACATTCATACATGCATGCATACATGAACATACACTCACCCCACCTCAAGGTTACCAAGAGCCTCACCCATTACAGATAGCATCAGCTCCACAATTTCAGTATCCAAATCAGACCCAGCTGAGGATGAGCCTCCCAGGTAGAGTCCGTTAAGTATAGCTTCTGTGACACAATCCTCTCCATCTGTGAGACCGTGAACCTAAAGAGTCAAATTATCTATTTTAAAATGCACAACATACAGTGGGGGGGCAGGTATTAGAAAACAGTATAGATATTCCAGTTCAAGACTAAAATGAAGGATTAAAAATGTTCACTGCAGTTCTGAAATCTGTCTGGTCAACTGCTGGATCCTTGTACTATTTCAAGATGTGGGAGTCATTCTCTGTGGCTCTTGGTTCTGACCTCTGAGCTCTTGATTCCATTTTCTGTGTCTTCCTTCCTTTTTCATAAAAGGAAGCTCATGTCTGACGTGGAATAGTTTATCAGCCTGCCTCTGGCCAGTAGATTTGGATGGATTTGACAGTCCTCTTTCATTTTGTTCCCTCTCTGCCCCTTTCCCTTCATGCTGGTGGTGTTTCTACTGAAACCACTTTCTTAGGAACTTTGTGGATCGCCTGTGGATTTCAGTGGAGTTCACTCTATTAGACAAAAGCCATGCCCAAAGATCTTTTTAAGATAATCCTTTCACTATCTTTAGCTCCCACAGAGATGGATGAAGCACAACACCACTCTCATAGAGCTTTCTAGAAGCTCTATGTTTCAAGATGTGCACCCTTAATACCTTGAAATTAAGACGACTGAATAATCTGACCTTCAATTTTAGCAAAAGATTGTACAGTTGCACACTCAGCTTTTTCTCTATGCCACACTTTTGGCAGCCATTTCTGACTTTCAGCATCTTTTACCATCTGGAGAGGCTGGAAATTTTCAAAATTGTCAAGTTCTGGCTCCATTTTGTTTAACAGTTCTTTCCTCAATTTATCCCTTCTCTCACATTTTACTATAAGCAGTGACAAGAAACCAGGCAGCATCTTCAACACTTTGCTTGGAAACTTCTTAGCTAAATAACCCAGTTTATCAGTTATAAGCTGTGCTTTCCACAGAACGGCAGGAGACAATTTTGCTAAGTTTTCTGCCTACCACAAAGCAAGGATCTCACTTCCTTCAATTTCTGATCGTGTGTTCTTCACTTTCTTTTGAGTCAATTCAAAGAAACAGATGGTTTCCTTTCTCATTCTGCTCTAAATCCTTCCGGCCTCTATCTACTACCTGGTTCCAAGGCTACTCCCACATTTGTGGATATTTGTAAGGCAGCATCCCTCTTCTGCGTACCAAAATCTGTATTGGTTTTCTATTGCTGTGTGATGAATTGCCACAGACTTAGCAGCCTAAAACAATACATATTTATTATCTCACAGTTTCTGTGGGTCAGGGATCCAGGCACAGCTTAGCAGGGTCTTCTGCCTAATTAGGGTATCATAAGGCTTCAATGAAGGTGTTGTCCAGGGCTGGGTTTTCATCAGAAGTTTGACTGGGGAAATGTAATTTGTAATAATTTGAACTTTGTCCCTATTTCTGAAAAAGCCCCTAAAACCTTTCCAATTTTCTAAGTAGTAAGTGATAAAATATCTTTTGCTATTCATAACAAGCCCCTTTCAACCACACCTGAGTTTATGTTAATGAGGTGACTTTGGAAAGTTCCCTAGGGATGGGACTGGTTGTCAGGGAACCAACCATGAGTAAAGGACTAGGGTTTTCAGGCCCATCCCTCAAAATTTCAGAATGGGGAGAAGGACTGGACATAGAATCAGTCATCAATGGCTGATGATTTAGTCAATTATGCCTATGTAGTAAAGCCTCCATAAAACCCCAAAGGACAGGATTCAGAGAGCTTCTGGATTGCTGAACACATGGAGGTCTGGGAGAGTGGCACACCTGGCAAGGACATGGAAACTCCACGTCACTTCCTCCTTACCTTGTCCTGTGCATCTCATCATCTTGCTGTTTATCTGCATCCTTTATCATACCCTTTATTATATAATAAACTAGTACACATAAGTGTTTCCCAGAGTTCTGCAAGTCATTCTAGCTAATTGTCGAACCCAGGTTGTGGGAACCCTTATTTATAACCAGTAGGTCAGAAGTATGGGTGACAACCTGGGACTTTTGATTGACAGATTGACATCTGAAGTTGGTGAGAGGGGGGGCCGGGGGAAAGGCGTCTTGAGGGACTGAGCCCTTAACCTGTAGGATCTGGTGTTACCTCCAGGAAAACAGTGTCAGAATCGAGTTAAACTATAGGACACCCAATTGCTGTTGCAGAGAATTGTTCCACACATTTGGTGTCAGAAATAAAGTGAAGTGTGGTAGTCATGTGAGTGGGGAGCTCCCATTACAGGAAGGATCTGCTTCCAGGCTTCCTCGGGTTGTTGGCAGAATTTATGTCCTGTGGTTATAGGTTTCATGGCAGCCTGCTCCTTCAAAGTCAGCAACTGAGGAAAGAGATGGAGAGATGGAGAGATATTGGCTCTAAAAAGATGGTCACTGCACTCTTATGTAATCATCTACACATAATCTCATATGTTTGTCACCTTTGATGCATTCTATTTGTTAGAAGCAAGTCACAGTCCTGCCAACAATCAAGAGGAAGGAATTACACAAAGGTGTGAATACCAGATCACAAGCTACCTTAGGGTCTATCTGCCACAGCCCTTTAAGACAAGGGGATATATTTATATACATATATATCCTTGTAAAAGACCATTTCTTGATAACTTTCCCACAGAGGTCTGTAAGTCAGCACCATTCTCCAGAACCAAGCTGAAGACTAAGGGTCATTTGGTAATAAGTATTATAGATACATATGTTTGCATTTATATGCATTTGGATTTTGAGAAGACTAATAAGAATGTAAGTGAGAGGAGCATCATTTAGTTGAAAAAGGGGGTGCCTGGGTGGTTCAGTCTGTAAAGCATCTGCCTTTGGCTCAGGTCATGATCCCAGGACCCTCCCCTAAGGCTCCCTGCTCAGCAGGGAGACTCCTTCTCCCTCTCCCTCTGTTCCTCTCCTCTGCTCATGCTCTCTCTCTCACACACACATTCTTTCCTTAAAATAAATAAATAAAGTAGTTTAAAATTAAAATTAAAAAAGAAGAAGGAAGAAAGTATCCAAAGATTGCTTGGAGAGGGAGAGGGCTCCTGCTGGAAGGAGTAATGCAGAGGCAGTTCCCAGTACAGAGAAGCCAATATGGTATTCTTCCAGTCAGGCTCCCATCCCACAACACCCCTGATGCTGCTTAGTGTTTCCTCTGCTCCTGAGTTGTGACACTACCTTCCTCCACAAAGAACATTAACATTCATATCTCCCCCAAGATGACCCTAAAATGTTCATCCAGCCTGGTTCACACACCCTGTCACTGCCTCATCCTTCTAGCCTGCCCCATCCCCACCTTGACACAACCAGGTTAAATTACTGAGCCCATGTAGCACACTCAGGCTTAAGCCTTCATTCTCACAAGGCACACCTCATACACCACGGGAGATCTTTCCTCCCTGACTGTCCACTCATGCTGCCACAATAAAATACCATAAAAGAAATAGCTTGAACATTGAAGGTTTATTTTCTCATTGTTTTGAAGGGTAGAACTGTCCAAGATTAGGGTGCTGGTGCATTTGTATCTGCCAAGATCTCTCTTCCTGGCTTGTAGATGGCCACTTTCTCACTAGGTCCTCACATAGCTCATCCTCTCTGCGCAGGGAAAGAAAGAGACAGAGCTCTCTGGGTCTCTTCTTACAAGGACACTAACCTTATGAGCTCAGAGCCCCACCCTTAAGACCTCATCTCACCTTAATTACTTCCTTGGAGGTCCCATCTCCAAATGTGGCCACACTGGCAATTACAGCTTCAACATAGGAATGTTGGGGGAGAGGAGTCACCAATAGTCTGTAACATGGACCAAGAAGGCTGGGCTTTCACCCTGTCTCAAACCACCTGATGTGGCCTCAAGAGAATGAATCTCTGAGTTAAACAGCAAAACAGGATATCCAGCAGGAGGAGGCCCAGAATTCTCCTTCAGACCAGGGAAGCTCTGTGTTGGTTGTCTTTAAGGGAGGAGACCTCCAGATACTTCATTTAGGAAACTTGCCACAAGCCAGATGGATACAGCCAAAGCCTAGATATAGCCTGGACTAGAGCTGCCTCACCAGAGTCTTAATTCATTTCAGATAGCTTTTAATATTTAAAAACCCCACTCTTTTAGTATTGGGTCAAGATCAATGACCATTGGAAAGGGCAAACCTTGAATCACCACTATCATCACTTTTATGTCTTTCATTACATTATCATTGTTAATTTTGATATACAGGGATTGATGTACATGTCTAAACCTCTATGCTAGATGATATACTCCTTAAAGTAGGGACTTCCTTTTTTATTAACTCATCTCTGTCCCAACATGCTCAACAGAGTAAAAGGCACAGAGAGAAATCTCTCTCTCTCTCTCTCTCTTTTTGGTTGTACAAATAATGAATGTAGCAGTTAATCAAGTAATCCATGTCTTAGTGAGACATTTAAACTTTACAGTCCCTCAGGTTTCAAATTCACTTCCTGCCAAGGACACTGATTCTGAGAAGAATGAGGGAGGTCTTGCTAAACAAATTAGGAGTGCAAACAAAAGGGAGGAATGTTTTTAAACCTATTTTAAGAGAACAAAATGCTTTCAAGTGCTTTAGAGCTATTTTTACACAACTGGGATCACTGAAATATCAGTGGAGCCAGCTGCCACCAGGCAAGTGCTTCGAAGGTTGTTCTCATCGCAAACTCTTCATACTGACCGTACATATCCCCTTCTCTAGCTAAAAGAGCTTCCCTTGAAGTAGGCAACTTCAAAGAGACAGCATAGTACATTGGCAAGTCCTCAGCTCGCTCGTCGGGAAAACCAGCAAATTAATCTGATGACACTCAGAAAGTCTAAAATAATAGTAGGAACAGCTCCCACTCAATGGGCCTTCGTCATTTTGGTTGGTTGACGCCCTAAGGGACATTGCAGCTCTACCTGTCTCAGGATGAAGAGCCAATGGGTGTGGGTTTGAGTATTCCCTCCCCCTCTCTCACCTCCTAGCTGTGTGACTTGCAGAATATCACCTGCTTTCTCTGACCTTCAGTTTCTGTCTGGATCTGTCCTTCCATCCTGACAACCATACTATAAAGATCAAATGAGGAAATGAGGTAATGGGTAGGCGAGCTCTTTGTGAATGTAAAAAGATATACAGATGTTGTTCTATATTTTAGAGTATCCCATCAATCATGTTTAATTAGCATAGGCCATTTCCCACAAGCTAGGACAGATCATAGGAATTTGGTTGAATTGTATTAGCACATTAAATACATATCTGATTACTGGGTCCTTATGCAGACACGCTGTGAGGCAATCTGCTATAATAGTTAATAGTACCCAATTAAAGTCAGCTAGAACTGGATTTGAATCACACTTTTGTACTTTACTAGCTAGGATTTTGAGAAAGATACTGGACCTCTCCTAGTCTAGGTTGCCTAATCTGTAAAGTGGCATTAAATATGAAAAATTACAACACTTATGTTAAGGACTAAATGTTGTATCCCCCTAAATTCATGCATTGAATCCCTAACCCCCAATGTGATGGTTTTTGAGAATGAGGCCTTTGGGAGATGACTTGGATTAGATGTGGTCATGGGGTGGGGTCCTCAAGAGCAGATTAGTGCCCTCAGTGGTTGACTGAGCCCCTAGGCTCTCATAACTGGCTTCTTCCCTTTGTCCTTGCAACCCTGGGCTAGCAGTGGCTTCTGCTATCTTTGCATTGCCTCACTCTCCCCTGTTGGCTTTTCAGCTTTTCTAACATTTGTGTAATCAATTTCTTGGTTGAAGTCTCTCTGGTTTGGATATTCAGAGTGACTGCCATCCTTCTTTTCTTTTCTATTCTAGAAGGTTATCTTAGTCTGCTTGGGCTTCCCTAACAAATAACTTTGACCATGTGGCTCAAACAAACAAAAAAAAATGTATTTTCTCATAGGGTTGATCACTGAAAGTCCAAAATGATGGTGCCTGCATAGTCCAGTTCTGGTGAGAGCTCTCTTCCTGGTTTGCAAATGGCTGCCTTCTTGATGTGTGCTCAAGTGGCAAGGAGAGAGACAAGAAAGAGAATGAGAGATAGAGGCAGAAAGGGAGAGCAGACTGCCCTCTGGGATTCATGTTAATTAACTGAGGATTAATATGAATTACACGACAGATCCTGGTTATTTCATTGAATCTTTTATGCAAAATAGCTAAGGTAATGTACAGTTAGAACATGATTCAGTTAGTGGCAGATCTTACTCATTACATTAGACATTCTGAATGTCATCAGATGTCTAATGTACATTTCATGTGCATAATCTCATTTAATTCCAAAGAGTTCATGCTGTTTTCCATTTTCCTTCCTATCTGCCCCTAGTGGATCTTTGCCCCTAGCACCTGAGAGGTATCAGGATATTGGGTTTGAAACTTGGCCCTCCCTAATCCAGCTCCAACCTAGCTGTCCAGGGAAATGCCTACCATCTGTCCACAGTGAGCCCTTCACTGTAAGCACAGAGGACTGCTTACCAGTTCCCAGAGTGCCCACTCTGTCATACTTCCCTGAGATTGTTCATACTGTCCCTTCATTTCACGCTCATTGTCACCTCCTCTTTGAGGCCTTGAGCAATAATCACTAACAGAATGAGTCACTTTCTCCCCTCTGTTCCTGCTGTCTCCTTGGTTCCTAAGATTACTTTAGGGATTATCTGATCCCATATTGGTTTGTAAGGTATACATCCTCTTTCCTTGTTAGCCAGGAGCTCCTGGTTGGTGGTTCAGAACCCCAGAACCTAGAGGTTGAGCCTGGAGGAAAAGCCTTTATGCTGTGACATGAGGTCTAGAGCCCAGGACACCTAAGTCCTAGTCTGAGCTCTGCCACTTCCTAGCTGTGAATTTAGACAGGCAAATTCATCTCCAAGCCTCAGTTTTCCTTCTGGTGGAAAGGGGGACAGCAAGTACAAACCATGCCTTAGAGTCATTTTAAGAACTAAATTAGATAATCCACATCAAGGTCTGGGGGCTTTAGGAGGTTTTTACCAAACCTTCTCTTTCCTTCTCTTCTAGAGCAAACTTTGGGCTTGGTGAGGCCCAGAGGTCATGATGGGTCTAGCACAGGGATAAAGAACCAGATAAGAAGTATTTCAAACTTGCTGGGCCATGTTTTGGTCTATATCACACATTCTTTTTGTTTTGTGTATTTATTTTTTTTAAATCTTTAAAAATGTAGAAACCACTTGACAATCAAAAAACTGGTCATAGGGCTGGGTTTGACCCACTCCCTCCAGGACACTGAGAAGCCACAGAAACTTGCTTGGCCTTGGCTTGAGACAGGCTATTAGTATTTCCTTTCTTCTTTTGCTTTTCTTCTTTTTAATTTCCTTTCATTTTATCCACAGCCTTTCAGTGTAGGGTTAAGAACCCAAAGTGTGCAATCAGACAGATTCAGGTACAAATCTCGGCCACACTGCCAACTGAGTTAGCAACTGTGAGTCAGTTAATGTCGGGCCTCTGAGACACATTCTGGCACCTTTTAACATGACCCTGTGAAAACCTCCTCCTAAAGCTGCTGAGAAAGTTGAGAGAGAGGACAGCCTTCCACTGGACTGCTGGAGTCAGCTCCAAAGGCTCCCGAGAGCCAGTTGTTGAATTCTCCGGGAATTTGCAAGCCAGCTCCTTAACCACTGTAGCTGACGTCAGCCCCAGTAAGCATACTGATTCTACACAAGTCTGCAAACACTACTGATCAGCCTTCCCCACTCCCCCAGCCAGTTGTGAAGCTTGTCAACCCACCACGGCCCTGGAGGTACCTCTATTCCTTCACTCCTGTTGCTTCCTTCACTTTCCCTATTCCCAGATGCACACTGCGAGGAATTAATGATGCACCAAGAGGAATCCCGAGACAGGAAAACACACTCTCCCAGGAAAATCTCAACAATGAGGTCTTCACAACTCACACATTCACTGAGCCACTGCTGTGTTTTCAGGCTCCACATGGTACCCTCTCAGTGAACACCAGTTATGTTGAAAAGCACTTGCTTTTCATGAGGGGGACCGAGGCTCCTGCGCGTGCTGATAGAGGGGAGAGTGGATTGCTCTGTGATTTACCAAAATGCTGAGAGCCCAGGAGGCCTCCAGCCAGATGAAAGCAGGTAGAGTTTCTGAAGATGCCGTTTAAAACTGACAGCTTCTGTTAATAAACAGAGAGGAAGAAAGACTTGAGGGGAGGGAAATACTTAGTTAAGCCAAATGGACATTTCAGACTGGGAAGCCCCTGGGAGATTTTCTTCTTCCTACTGGCAGGGCATTGAAGTTCTAGTTAACTTTGGGTATGTGTGTAGAATAAAATATTCTTCTTCGTCTTTTTTTTTTTTTTTTTACTTACAAGCTTTGGGGCTCATTATTTGATCCAGAAGATGAAGGATGAAGGTGCAAGATTTGAATTCTTTTTAGGAAATCCTTTGCTTCATTTTGTTTGATTTGTTTTCATTCATTTTAACAAACTATTGACTCCCTTACCACCTAGGAGTTGTGTTTGGCTTCTAACCACCAGAGACCAGAGAGAAGAATGTTTTCACGTGGATAAAACTTTATTTTACTGTCATATAAAAAGATGACAGTCTAGAGCCGTCCTCAGCCTAGTTAGGCAGTCTAGGACTAGGGTGACAGCTCCTTCTATTTTTGTTTTCCTTCAACCATTGCTCAGGGCATTCATCCTCAAAATTCTTTCACAGCCACAATGGCCACCAAAGCTTCTTTGCCATATTCACATTGCTGGCAGAAAGGAGGAAAAAAGAAAGAACTGCATAGATGCTTCTTTGGAGATTTCCTAGAATTCTCTCTCCAACTTGGTCTCATTGGCCATCCCCGGGTGTGAGTGAGTTATAGCCTTGCAGTTGAGCTTATCACCACCCAAAATATAAAGTCTGGGCTCACTCACTAAACAAGGGGTGAAAAGGATTATTGGGTGGAGAAGCAGTAATGTCTGCCATAAATGCCTCTTTTGTTCAAATTTCTGTGTGTGAAGGGGAGGGTGTGTGTGGGAGGGGTGTGTGGGAGGGGTATGGGGGGTGTGGGTGGGTGTGGGCATGTGCAAGGGGTATGTGTTTGAAGTGAGAGTATGTTTCAAAATAAGAAAGGGATAAGGACATTCCCCAACTGAGAGAATGTGGAGTCTAGTCAACAAAGCTCACACCGAAATACACACACACACACATCCATATACCATACAGATTTATGCACAGCAAGCCCTTAAGAGGCGAAATAAGTGAATGAAAGAAATAAAAACAAAGGACTGCAGAAACACTATGTTAATTCATGCTGTCGGTGCTCCAGAGTATATCATGTCTAAGCTCCATGCTTGATTTCTCCCAGTTTGGTCTAGAATTTCTGAGCGTGTTATTCATGTGCGTGTTTGTGAATGTACTCATCCTTTCGGTAAAGATGGAAGTGGATGGAAAGCAAAATGAGAAACTCTTTCCCAGTTTCTTTCTGTTCTTTTCCTTCATGTTCTGATTATGTTGGACTAAGAAGAGGAAAAAAAAAAAAACGTTGCAATGCCAATATATATGTATATATGTATGCATTGTTATTCCTGTGTCTTTCTTTAAATAGAAAAGATTTGAGACCCACAGAGAGACATAAAAACAAGTTTTAAAAATCAGAAGATTTTTAAATCCCAGAAAAAAAAAGCAACAAAGTGGTTAAGAGCTTGGACTGCAAGACTTAATTTCAACCCTGCTCCCTTCCCTTAATTGCTGCATAACTTTGGGCAAATGACCAGATGTTTCTGTGCTTTCATTCTACCTACCCATAGAATGGGAATTAAAGTACCTACTTTAGCTAGACTAAATGAAAGTCTCTGTATAAGACTTAGAACAGTACCTGGCATATCATCAAAAACAGATGCACATGCTATTTTGTTAGTATTACCACACTGGGAAAATAAGTGGAAGTCAAGGTAGGGACAGTATTGGGAAAATGCACCATGAAAACTTGTTATGACACCTTCATTGTTGTCAAAGTGCTGGCACTAAGTGCCACTTTCTCGTTTGTCTTTCTGTAAAATCGAGATAGCATCGCCTACATTGTATGGTGTTCATGAGGATCAAATTTAGTTTCAATAAGCAGTGCCTGACACACAGTAGGTGCTCACTACATGTCTCCTCCCTCCCTTTCCTCCCTCACCTCCCCTCTTGGTTCAGGACCTATCTACCCTTTCACCCTGAGATTCACAGATCACTGATTCCACTTCACACATAGATCAGGAGCAGCATTCCTTTGGCTCATCTTGTTATCTACACACCAAGTCCAATACCTCGACACCTCCTAACAGGAGCTCGATGGAAGTTGACTGAATGTTTGATTAAGAAAAGCAAAATGAAGGTAAGTTGCACCGACAAGGTGTCAATTTAAGGGCAGGAGTGGAAAGGAAGATATTGCATGGAATTTAGGTTTCTCCCATGGCTGATCTCATTTCACTTGGATTCCATGAAAAACAGGAGCCAGGCACCTCTTTCTCTGTGCTTCACAAAAGAAGCCTGGTTGAGAATGTACTTTCTTCTCACTTTTTTGGTATAAATATTAAATTGTAGGTCAGCAAAGGAAGAAAGAATGATCCCTTTAAACTTTGTGCCAAGGAAAAATTATCAACAATTTAGTCATCTGACTTTTATTGCCTTTTGGAGCCCACCTGATCCCCTGAGAGAGGTTCTCTACACTTTTCACCAGCACGTGTTTCCAAACAGGCAGTGAGACAAGAACTCCCCTCCTTGAGTCCTCAGACAGAAGCTGAGAGGCTTCTGAAGGTCTGTGATCAGCAAAACCCTGTCTAGGGCTATTAGCACCTGCCCAAGTTCATAGCTAGTTAAATGCTAGAATGAGGATTTGAACCCAGGATAGGATTTCTTTTGCCAGCTAGTGCCTTAGTGCCACCACTGATAGGTCTTTGAGTGGACAGAATGTGCAAGGGGACCTTGTTAGCTTGGTGTGATTTCAGAAGGCTCTGGAGAGTGAGTGGTCAGGCCGAGGGCACCCTTGAGTGAGGCAGATCTGGATGGCTGCTAGGGAGAAAGCTCAAAGCCTAAGCCCAGGGAGAGTGGGAGAGGCAACTAGGCAGACAATGGTGTAGGAAGAGAAGGTATAGGCATTCATTCATCTATTGCTGTAATCCACAATGTTATCTACAAATATCCCAGATGCTGGGAATAGTGGTGACCGGGAGGGGAAGACACGTTCTCCACCCTCATGGAGCATACATTCAAGTGCTCAGAGACTTGTATTATTTATAGAATCCTACAAACAACTGTGGATCACAGCTGTGATTAGTGAGTGCTTCAAGCGGGGGAGGAATACGCTATCATGAGATCCAGATTATGAAGAACTTTGGATTCTGGGCTTTACATCTTAGCAATTCAACAACCCCTAACTCATTTGCAAAGGTTTCCAAAGCTAGAAAATGTCATTTACTGGGACTCTTTGGTGATTCAAAAAAACTCTAAGAGACTAGACCAGTCACTATGTCCAGAAAGAAAGGAAAACTGCTCTCTATATATCTGGTCACAGACTGGGTAAGCTCTTCTAATGGATGCAGGCTCAGGGTGAGCTCACATGGAAATACCCAGGGAATGGTGACAAGAGAAATCCCCGAGAAAACAATGCTGGGGACAACTGTGCCCCCACAGGCAGCTGGGCATGCATCCAAGTAATGCAGTCTTCTCCTACATGCTTCTGGGGGCAAGCTCAAGAGCAGCAGTGGCCAGAAATCACACACATTTGCCTGACCTTGCCTGTTCTGGGGAGATTGTCTCCCTCCGAAACACCTGCACACAAATTATTCCAGGTTGCTGGTTGAAAATACAGTTCTGGAGATAAGGGGTCTCCAGGCCCATGATTTAAAATCCTATCAAAAAGAGAGGCCAGGGAAATTGCATTAAACAGCACAAACGGTTTAGGAACTAGGTCAATCTGCGGATGCGCTATTTACAAAGCAAAGGAAGCGCAAGCGTCCCAGAGCATCTGTAAACTGCAGGGCCCCTATCCCTGGCATCTCTATTTGTTCATGGATCTGACCCCCTCACCCCGTCCACTGGGTCCTCGGGCATTCAGGCTCTGCCCATGGAAAATGCCCCCTGTATCTTCACCTTCCCTAAATCTTCCCTTTGCCCTCTGGCGGGGTTGCACCACTCAGAAAGGTACCATTCACACTCTTCCCTGTGTGAATGTTGCCTCTGATGGTTGACAGTGCCAGCAGCAACACCTCTAGCTGGGGTTTTTTTGAATCCTGGCTCTCATAAGCCTAGGTCACTTTCCCCTCTTTTAAGCAGAATCCTTTCTTCCTGATGTTACTTCAAGATCATTTTCCTCCCACCTTCAAAATCCCCAGGTCCTTTTAGCACCCCACTGCTCCTTCTTGTTCCTCTTAACCACCAACCCAGGTTAAGAGGACAGAATGACTCATGATGACTCTGCAACTATCTACTGTTCTGCTACCATGCCAGTCATCGTATTTTGTAACAGCCCTATCCACCTGCGTAGTCCATCTGTCACTCTGGCCAACTAGTGCCTCAGCTTCCTCACTTCCAATAGTCTATTCCTTCATCACCTCATTTATCCAATCCCATAATTATGCCCTTAACCTCGTGGTCTTCTTGGATATCTCCATTTCAAGTACCCTGTTTTCTAAATTACCAGCTCTTGTATTTACAGTTCACTTCCCCTAAATACTCTTCCTCCAAACATTATTTAACCATCAAGATGACCAATCCATGGATGCTACAATCAGTCAATCTAGTGACATCTTTTTTCTCTCCTTAACTAATGAAGAGTTCATGGTCTATTATTATAATCATTCCCTTGTAAACACTCTTCAACCAGCCAGCCCTCCTTCCTTCTGCAGCACTAACCAGGCTAAGTCCCAACCTGACTAAACTGTGTTATCACTTACTCTGGGCTTGGAAAGCCCAGAGCTGGATGTTTCTGGATTTTTTAAAAGATGTTGTTTATTTATTTGGCAGAGAGAGAGATAGAACAAGCAGACAGAGCAGCAGAGGGAGAAGGAGAGCAGGCTCCCTGCCGAGCAGAGAACTGGACTAGGGGCTTGATCCCAGAACTCTGGGATCATGACCTGAGCTGAAGGCAGACCCTTAACTGACTGAGCCACCCAGAAGCCCCTGTTACTAGATTTTTAAAAACACATACTGTGGGGGCACCTGAGTGGCTCAGTCTGTTAAGCATTTGCCTTCGGCTCAGGTCATGATGTCCAGGTCCTGGGACTGAGCCTCGCATTAAGCTTTGTGTTCAGCAAAGAGTCAGCCTCTCTCTCTCTCTCTCTCTCTCTCTCTCTCTCTCTCTCTCTCATTATTCCCAATGCTCATTCTCTTTCTATCTCAAATAAAATATCTAAGAGATATAAAAATAAGAAATAAATAACACATACTGTATGATTACAAATCTCAAATAGGCACTAAAGTAGACAATCTACCATTTTTCATTCTTCAAAAACGGTTTCTTGTTTTTTCCTCTCTGCTCAAATTTCAGGCACCTGTGCTCTTTCTCCCTTGACCTTGTCTTATATTTCACCAAGGCAAGAGAAGCCAGACACTAAACAAAGAACTCCCTTTCCTTCCCATACCTCAACTTCTGAACTGCCTGCAAAGGGGATTCTGGTTTTCCTCATGTTAGTATGGATAAAGGGCCCCTGCTCCTGCAAATGTGATAGCTCTGCTTTTGCCTTTTGCTTCTCACCTTCTCCTGCAACCAGCCCCTGTAATTACCTCTTCTCTCCTCTGCATTATGGGCCTTTCTCTCTCTGCTAATTCATCTCCATCAGCACACAAGCACACTCTTGCATCTCTCTCTTAAATAATAAAAAAGCTCCATCCCACATTTCTTCCAACTCCTGCCTCATCCCCCTGTGGGGGCATGGCAAACTTCTTGAGAGATTATAGTCACTGCTTCCATGCCTCTCCTTACATTGTCTCCTCTTCCCACCACACTGGGTTTCCATTCTTGCCATGCCACTAAGCCTACTCTTATTGCGGTCAACAATGACTCCATGTTGTTGAACCCTAAGATTACTTGTCTATTATCTTCCCTCTCCAAACCAGAAGCATTTGACCTCCTGGCCACTATCATCTCCTTAAAACATGTTTTCTTGGCTACTGTGACTCCACCCTTTCAAAATAGCACCACTGGTAGCTCAAGCTAATAATCCAGGTGCTGTCCTCGATTCTTTCCATTTCCTCACTCCCTACCTCAAAGTCATCAACAAATACTAATCTACCTTCAGAACACATCTTGAATACATCCATGCCTCCACCTCTCCACCACTTACATCTCTCCCTGGGAAGCTTGGGGATCATTTCTCTGCCTCTGCTTTTGCTCCTTTCTATTCTGCACACATTAGTCAGAGCAATATTTTGTAGTCAAAAATTGTACCTTGTGTCTCCCTGCTTAAAGCTCTTGGGTGGCTTTCCATTACACTCAGAAACTAATACCAAGATGTCTACTCTGGTTTCCAGTGCCCTGGATGATTGGACTGGTTGATATCTCTGACCAAGTTTGCTCCTGCCTCGGGACCTTTGCACTAGCTGGTTCCTCTGCCTAGACTGTGCCTCCCCTCCACACTCCCCTATTCACATGATTGCTCCACTTATTTTCAATGCCAATTTGGTAGAAAAGCCTTCCTTAGCCACTCAAACCGGAGGCTGCCTTATACCTCCACTTCCCTAGGTAGCACTCACTGCTCTGATATTTTCCTTATAACATTGATTTCATATTGTCTGCTTCCTCCTTCTAGACTATAAAGCATCAGGAGTGCAGGGGCTTCTTTCAAACTGTACCTAGCACTTAATAGGCCCTAGCATTAAATGTACACTGACTGAATGAGTGTGGTGAATACATTGTACTGTGGTTAGATATTGTGTGAAGAGAATATTAAAAGTGACCCTTTAGAAGCTTAACTTTATCTCAAACTTACTTCTAATATCCTATAGTCTTCTCAACCACTATTATAGGCTTCCTAAAAGCAAAGAACCTGACTTTCATTTCTTATCCCACATGACATCTACCACGCTATTAAGCTTACAGCTGGTGCTCAGCATTTAATGTGTTGATTATGCAGCCTGAAATAATTACTAAACAATACGAGGCAGTGCTGTTACACTTGACCTATTTGGAACTATGTATTTGGCAAATATCCTCAGTCGTTACATAGCCAGGAATCAGAGTTGCTACCAAGAAGTAGACAAACAGAACCCAGAAAACTTAAGATAGATGTCACAAATTCCATGTTCTAAAACACATGCAAATTACAAAGAACAAAGCTTTTTATGCAGAGCCTCTACTTATTCCTCTATGGAAAGTATAAGGAGTATATTTGATCTCTAGGTCTGCCTGATACTTGGAACATTAATTAAGCAAGTATTTTTCCTCCTATAATGCAGCAAGTATTTTTTTAGTAGATTCTATGTACTAAGCACTTGTGCTAGGTACTAAGTAGAAATCCAATAATGAAGAGAATAGTAGTCTATGCTCTCATAAAAGTTGTAATCTAGAGGGGAAGGAAGACACAAATATTTTAAAACATGTAAAGTAACATGTAATTACAAAATAATATAAATGCCATAACAGAAAGAGCAGGATAGAAACTGTATTAATATTTGTTTTTTCTATTATAGGCTTTTCTTTATAAAAATATATGCTTACTCTAAGATGTTAAAAACAAAACAAAAAGATACAAAAAGTTTATAATCTCTATAGCTCCTGCTTTCCAGGGTAGAATTCTGAAACCAAGACAGAAATTATAAGAAGTGACAGCTGGCATCCTCATGGTAGGGAGGGTTTTTAAAAACCAAATATAGAAAGTAAAACAAAACAAACAGGCAAAAGCAAACACTTCGGTCTCGGTTTACTTTTAGCTAATAGTCCTATGATGCCAAGTGGTTCCAAAGGCAATGACATATTGGAGGCCAGTACTATGTCTAAGGTCTCCAATGAGGACCGTGAGCCATCCCAAGGAGTAAAGTGTAGCCTAGATTCTGTTTGAAAAAGAAATAGTAATATATGTTAAAAAGATATACATCTAAAAATTTTAAAAGTTTATGAATTGTGCTTCTTGTGTTCTCTTTAAGAAATCTGTAATTAATTACTCAAAGGTTGTAAAGGAATTCTCCTAGGAACTTTACAGTTTTATTTTAAATTTAGGTCCACAATCTATGTCACATTATTTTTGTGAATAAAGAAGGCGGTAGTCGAGCTTTTTATTCTGTATAGAAACCCAGTTGTTATAGGAGTATTTGTTCTAAAAAAGACCTTCCTTTTCCCTCAGTGAATTGTCTTGGATCCTTGCCACTCCTCTCTAACTGTGAAACACTGAAAAACTGGACATGGAGTTCCCTCTGCATTGGCATGGTATTTTAGCCAATAGGCTTCACTGTATAACATTGGGTATTAAATCCATTTTAATTGGCTATTGTCCTAAATGTCTGGAGTCTTCTAGTTTCTCCAGACAAGGATCTATCCTCTTGCCTGACAGACTAAGGCAGATTTCGGCATTCTAGTAGCTAGACGTGAGAAGGAATGTTGGAGGTTTTCACCATTTAATATGATCTCTCTTTAGTTTTCAGTATCTCTTCTTTGGTTTAATTTCCCTAATAAATAAGTTCTCCATCTCTCTTGGAATTGGAGAAGTAATCAATATCCAATTATAAGGGGGCAAGTATGGTTCTCACTATTCCTTGACAGATTTCCAACCTGTTTCTAATCCACATCATTGTCCACACCTAACTCTTCAGTCTTTCTAGAGAACTTTAAGGACCACAGGGCTTGCTTATGTTCAGTGTTTCCCTTGGCAGTCATTGCTTCCTCCACTCTGTGAAGTGCTTGCCATCTTCAGATATTATGTAGTTATATTACACAAGTCTCCTTATTTCACTGAAGATGAAGTTTTCATTATTATTTCTTATTGTCTTTGTTGTTTTTGTGTATGTCTGGGAGGCAAGTGAACAATGGCTTATAGTCCACCACTTACAAGCAAAAATCATAATTGGCAGAGATTATCAGCTTGGAGGGTGATGAAGACCCAGCTGTGATTCGGGTGTGCTATAAAAGCTCAGCAAATAGGCTGGGACTAGTCAGAGAGAATATTACCATGAAGACTCTAGGATATGAAATCACTTTTATAACATAAAAAATATATATAAAAGGAAATTTTCATCAAGAGAGGTCAAAGACTTAAGTGGCCAGAGAATCCATTTGGACAAGCCATGAAAAGTGGTCAAAGAGAAATACAAAATGTCAACTACTAACAACAAGGAGTAAGTATCTTCTCTGTCTTGCTAACTCATATTCTCTTCCACACCCACAAGTTGTTATTCCTCTGCCATGTGGGTCGGAGGTAAGAAGCAGCCTGCAAGTTCAGCTAATGCCTTAGAAGATGCAAAGTGAAAAGGATCTCAGTCTGGTGTCACCAGGGACCAGATCCAGCATCAGAGGAGAGAAGAGAAGATGGTTCTGTTGGAGACTGGTGGAAAGAGAATGCCAAGAGTCAACTCATAACATACATTCTCAAGCTTTCTGGAAGACTCATCCTTGAAGGTTATGTGCTCCGAGATCTCAACTGCATGCATGTTTGCTTAAAACAATTACAGAATCAATAGTTGCAGTCAGAATCACCAGAGCAATGGTGTCTGGTAACAAAGGCCTCCTAAAAATTTTCATTGTATTAAAAAAAAAAAGCACTGTTCTCATTTGCTATTAGATATTAATAAATTTCCTAATATAATTTGTCATAGGAATTTATCTACTGTGCAAAATATTCGTAGGAAGGCTTAGTGCTGATTAGATTCTTTTAAGACTGAAACACTTCCACTGATGAAGGGTACCTTCCTTAATGGTTAATTTATTAAATATATACAATTTAATACATATATGCACTATAATAAATGAAGAAATATTTTTCCTTAAAAACATTAACAATGATTGCAAATAGTTCAATTCTTTTGAAGTATTTCAACAACAGATGAAAATTCAATGAATGAGTTTTTGAACATTTCAAACCCTGTAAGCTCCACAATGAACCATAAAAGAAATACAATTATCACATAATAAATATTGCACTAATATTTAATCCTGTTCTAAAAAATGACATAAGAGTTTCATTAATTTATTCATTATTTCTATATTTATCTTTCTACCTTCCTAGGCTATGGTTCTAATTGGGAACCTTCCTAGCATTTCAATAACATACTTTCACACCTTCCCAGGGCTGCAGGAATCATTCCAGATACAAAGAAAAAGAAAACAGGCTTACAGGATCTGGCTTATCTCCTAAGACTCAGGACTTAGTTGCTTCTCCCAAAGGGATTCAAACCAGGGCCACTGCTCATCAAACTAGGCTTCTTTTTTCTTTTTTTCTTCCAGTTAAATTTAACTTGTTACATCAATGAAACTTTTTAAGTCCACCCTTCACCATAGGTGCTATTGGCTTTGTGTCTCCCCTCAAAATGATACATTATTTAAGTCTTGGTTGGCCAGTGTTACAAAATCCATTGTTCCATCTTTGTAATGCATAGCTCTGATTTGTTGGCATTACAAAAACACTTATACTCTTTATTAATATTTTATTATAATTTAATAGGATTTAGTGGAGTTTTTATCTCCTATGAGAGGTAAAGTTCTCACTCTTATCTTTCTTCTTGAGGACATTTGGTTAATTTATCTTCTTGGAACACAGTGTTGAACCTGCTTTCTGTTTGGTTATGGTGTGTGGCCATTGGCTTTATTTATTTGTTCAGTCCCCTTTCTACTTTATTATTAGGTATGATCATCAATGCTGATCAGTCCTTCCTGTTCTTGATGTAGTACCTACCTTTACTTGGTATAGTTACAAGCGACCCATTCCTGTTTTCACAAATAGAAACAATTGTAGACCTATACTTTAAGAACAGCCATATACCTAACAGAAGATAGAATATATGTTTTCTGTTCTATTCTCTTTACTTGTAAGTTGTCACCTTTGTCATTTCAATGTCAACTCTGATTACTTAAAATATATATATTCTATTTAGTTTTCTTCAAGAAGTGATAAGTACCTTTTTGTTTTTTATTTTTTTTATTATGTTCAGTTAGCCAGCATATAGTACCTCATTAGTATTTGGTATAGTGATCAACAATTTATCAGTTGCCGATAACAGCCGGTGCTCATCACATCAGATGCCCTCCTTCTATTTAGTTTTATAAATAAAACACATGCCAGAACCGCCTTGATCTTTTCTTGTCCCAAGAAAGGGAATGAACCACTGTATTGAAGAAGAATAGGCTTAGCGGTAATAATATAGAGAAAAACTATGGAATGGCTGACACTAGGAGCTTATTTCTATTCATATGTTGGTGCAAGGCAGTGATTTCTGGTAAGGGTTCAACACTTCCACGTGGTGATTGAAAACCTGGGGTCCTTCGATCCTGGGGTTCTGTCATCCTCTAGACCTCAGCCTCATTGTCATTTCCATCTGGCTGATAGAAGGGACAGAGTGTAGAGGAGTCATGCCCACTTCCTGCCTTAAAGAGCTGCACATCATGCAATCCATGTCCCACAGTAAGAATGAGTCCTGTGGCTCCATCCCACATCAGGGTCTGGAGAACATAGTGGGGTCGTGGCCCTGGCTCCAAATCTGATTTGCAGTGGACAGCTAGAGGTCTCTGCCATCATCACTCTCCAAACTGCCCTGGCTCCTTTTAGTAGAAAACTATATGTGAGGCTAAATCTGAGTACTAGCAGATCGACATAAAAATTGATGGTAAGAGACCAGGGAGGAGCTCCTGAACTCTACTTGACAGCGATAACTCCTGAAAAAAATTTTTTAAGATTTTATTTATTTATTTATTTATTTGTCAGAGAGAGAGCAAGTGAGCACAAGCAGGCAGAGTGGCAGGTAGGGGCAAAGAGAGAAGCAGGCTCCCTGCTGAACGAGAAGCCCGATGTGGGACTCAATCCTAGGACCCTGGGATCATGACCTCAGCCAAAGGCAGTGGCTTAACCAACTGAGCCACCCAGGTATCCCGAAAATTTTTATTTTT
>RCUC01117398.1:0-14368 GCA_003697995.1 Taxidea taxus jeffersonii
CGGTTTCTGCTGCCGGTGTGTGGGATTGCCCTGCGTGACAGTGTCCACGCGCGTCCTCCGCTGGCGGGCACAACTCGGGAGGTCACCTGTCAGCTGGGACGTTTATGTGCCTTCCGTAGTCTCTGAATTTGTTGGCTCATTTTCTCTTGGAGCTTCTGAAAGCTCCTGCAGTAAGGGAAAAGCCTAAATCAAAGCAGATTTTGGTCATTGGAGCAGATTTCCCTTGCAACCTTTGAAAATGGGCCTTTTTCCCCCTCAGATGATGGGAACGAAAGAGATAGCGATATTAGATGTATTACTTTAGCAGCACCATGATTTTCTCACGGGGCTTTCAGTGTGTCTTGTGATCTGACCCCGAGATGGAGCTTTTGTTAGGACGACTAGGCGGGTGGGGAGGAGGGGGAGGAATAAGCTGCTCTTGGAACTGGGAACCAGGAAGGCCTTACAGGTACTAGTGGGCCCAATAAAGACAAGTGACTGAACTTGGTTTGGTGGGGGAGGGGGGTGGCGAGAGGGTTGATCCTTTCCATGGGGGTGGGACCCGGGCAGTCGGAGGCAGGAGGAAAGTGGCACGAAGGGCGGCTGGGACCCTCAGACCCTCGAGCAGCAGTGGTCAGGAAGCACTTTGCAGGTGGGCTTTGCGGCCCTTCTGGAGGCCTGGGGTTGACATTGGACCCAGCGGGGGCCATCGTCCCCCAGCTCCATCCCCACAGATGTCCTCACCTCTCCAGATCAGAGAGGGTGAACTTGCTCTCCCCTGGGGCGGTGTCTAGGCTACCTCGGACCTGAGCAGCTGCCGGATTGCCTGAAAGGCTGCGATGTGGTGGTTATCCCAGCTGGAGTCCCCAGAAAACCAGGTGTGTGTTCAGAAGCCTTGCCTTGCATCCCCCTGCCGGTCAGGTGGGGGCGTGGTTTTCCCTTATACTGGACCGAGTCCGTGTCTCTGTGGCAGAGAAGAATTCCAGAGAAACCCCTTTCTTGGCCTGGCCCACGTCTGCCGTGTCTGTGCCTGCCCGGTCTGGTGCTCCTGGACACGCTGTCTTCCCGGAGTGCCCTTCCTCCACCGCTGCTGGGGAGCTCTTACTGGCCCTTTTGGAGCCTCCTCAGGTCCCTCCCTCCCTAAGCCCCCTCCCCATGCTCCAGCCCCTCCACAAGCCTCTGTGTGAGCACTTGTCACTCTAGGCTGCTTTTCCTACAAGATAGATTGGCTTGGAAGAGGGACCCTGTCCCACTCATACTTGGCTTCCCTGTAACAACTGCCACACGGCGCTGGGCAGGCACCGGGCAAATCATCTCGTGCTTTGTGAACATCTTGATTTGGATCACTCTCAGGCATGACCCGGGATGACCTCTTCAACACCAATGCCTCCATCGTGGCCACCCTGACTGCGGCCTGCGCCCAGCATTGCCCCGAGGCCATGATCTGCATCATTTCAAATCCGGTGAGTGCCGCTGGCAGAGGCCGCTAATGCCGTTCCAGAACCCCCCAGTGCGCAGGAGGAGGCGGCGGAGGTGCTTACAGGGACCAAAATACAGTGAAGGGGCCACAGCAGACACATCGGATGAACCAAGTGTGAATTCCAGCCTGGTTTTCCCACCACCGTGTGCCTTTGGACGCATCACTTCCCCTCTCTGTGTCCGTCCCCCATGCGCAACATCCTTTTTTTTTTTATTTTTTTATTTTTGTAAGATTATTTATTTATTTATTTATTTATTTGTTAGAGCGCGAGCACAGGCAGACAGAGTGGCAGGCAGAGGCAGAGGGAGAAGCAGGCTCCCTGCCGAGCAAGGAGCCCGATGTGGGACTTGATCCCAGGACACTGGGATCATGACCTGAGCCGAAGGCAGCCGCTTAACCAACTGAGCCACCCAGGCGTCCTGCAATGTCCATTCTTGAGGCTCGGGCCCTGCTCGTGGGCTTTTGTGGGAGCTTCTCCTTCGATCCCGAAAGCGCACGTGCTACGCCCTCCCAAGAAGACCGCGGCAGCCCCTGCGGCTCCCCAGCAGTCCCATGGGTTGCATTTATACCTCGGTGCGTCCCTCCCGGGGGGAAGCCGACCTCTGAGGCCCAGGTTCTGGGTGGAAGCGCAGTGACAGTGATGTTGACTGAGGACATCCCGCCAGGCCGCCCCTAGTGCTTGTTCCCAGGGTCTCTGGGGAGCCGATCCCCAAGTAGCTCACCCTCGAGGCAGTGCCGCTTTGGCTGGGACGCTTGCCTAGCGCCCGACAGAAATCCCACGGTTGTGTCCGTCTTCATTATGCCCTCTCTGGGCACCGGGCACCGTGTCAGCACTTGCTGTGTATTAAGTCCCAGAACCTTCACGGCCTCAAGGAGGTGGTTGTCTCTGCCGTGAGGAAACCACTCTCCTAGGCTTATCTTACAGGGTGGCTAAGCTGGGACTTGTCCCTGGGGCCGGCTGAGGTCTTGGCCCTGTGCATTGTGGTGCTGTGTCCAGGTGTCGGCCCCAGTGGGCACGGGTGGTGTCGCATGGGCCCAGCCTCACCTGTTAGGTTGACAGCGTGAAGGTCACGTGTGCTTCCAAACTGCGGGCCCCTATGGAGAGGAGGGCCTGCCGCCTCGAAGGGTTGTTTGAGGAGGAGAGAGTAGGAGGTCGGCCCACTGTGACCTGTTCCGCCTTGAGGGCGGCTTGCCCGTAGACAAAGTTACCAGGGCAGTTTGGCCTCTTAGGACTTGCCGGCAGTCTGGGGAAGAGATGTTGCCACGTGTGGCTCGTCTCTCGGGATGCAGAGCAAGTCACGCCTCTCTCTTGCATTTGCCAGGTGAACTCCACCATCCCAATCGCAACGGAAGTTTTCAAGAAACACGGGGCATACAATCCCAATAAAATCTTCGGGGTGACAACCCTGGACATCGTCAGAGCCAACACGTTCATTGCGGAACTAAAGGTAAGGGCCACATCGGGTGTCCTTCAGGCTCCCCTCTTGGCCGTCCTAGGCTGAGCAGTGGGCATAGGACACCAGGGGCTCTCCAGTGCTCTTGGGGGAGAGTAGCTCTCAGGTTTCCTTGGGGGATCCACCCAGACCCTTGCACGTTTCAACCACAGCCAGCCAGAGTGTTGACCCCGCTCCCTCTTTGTCCCCCTGGTGCGTGGGAGGGTCCGGGCTTTTTCCCGGGTTTCCCGCTGGCTCAGCTGGGCTGTACTCTCGGAGTTCATTGCCTCTGAAAACCAGAAAAGGATTTACCTGCGAATCGTTAGAGAAATGATAAAATCGGCAAACATGAAGTATTGGGGATCATTCCTAAACTCGAGATGTCAGGATCATCATTCCCGGCCTGTTCTGACTGCAGTCGCCTCTGGCTCACTGGGCCCTTGCTGGGGGGCAGGGGCCATTGGCACCAGCGCCGGCCCTGGCGTCCTTGGTGCCCCTCGAAGCTCGATTGTGGATCCAGCAGAACCACTTCCTTTGGCCTGAAGCAGTGTCCCTCTTGAGCTTCGGGCCATCTTTTTCTGCCTTTGCAGATGAGGGGGCCAGTAGGAACAGTTGTCTTGCACCCATAAGGCTGTTGACCTTGATCTTACTGCCCCGTGCGCCAGACAGGTCCGCTCTGGAATGTGGTGCCCTGCTCTCCTTCATGCTGCAGCCCCTCTCTGAGGGGTGGGGGTCCCTTGGGACTCAGGAGCCAGCAGAATTGGATCAGCAGTTGGGCGCGGGTATGGAGGGTAGCTGAGTCAGGACAGGCTTTCCCAAGGAGCGTGCCCCGAGGACAGGCCGGAAGGGTAGGTCTCGCACCTCCTGGGGCTCCCGGCCCTGCTTCCTGGGAGCCACAGTATTCATTCTCTGGGCTCTCTTGGGGCCCGAAGCACACCATCTCCCCCCGGCCTCCGGTCCTGCTGCAGCAAGCTAGCTGCATGTGGCTGTTTAGATGACTTAGAATTCCAGAGAATTAGAAGTTCCTGTCCTCTGTTGCACCAGCCACATTTCAGAGGCTCAGTGGCGACACAGGCTCCTGTGTTGTCACCCAAAGCTCTGTGGGACGGTGCTGTCACAGACTGGGAAGTTCTGTCTGCGGTGGAGAAAAGGGGATGTTGGGCCCTGGGAACTTAGTGCTTGTCAAGCTTCAGTTCAGGGAAGTGTCCTCTCCCTCAGGCTCTCGGGCATTCTGGAAAAATCCTGAATTGTATCAGGAATGAAAGTTGGCCCTTCCAGCTCCAGTGTGCGGAGCCTCCTTCGCTTCTCTCCGCCATATTCCGCCCTCTTGGCTTTTCTGCTGATGGGATGCCCCAGGCCTTTGCTCTTTCTGCTCTTTTTGCCTGGAACACACTTCTTTGGCAAAGTCCTGCTGCTCCTTCCCGGATGAAGTGACGTCTGTCCCAGAAAGCTTTTCCCAGGCTGACGAAGCGCTCCCCTTCCAGGGTCACCCCGTGCGGCCGTCTCGGCACAGCACACGGAACGCCGCTTGGGTCTGCCTCGTCATCGACCATGAGGGCCTCAAAAGCAGGGGCTCTGCCTGTCCACACCTGTGTTGCTGCTGACCAGCACACTGCCTTGGCTCGTAGGCGCCGCCGTGTGAGCATCCCGCTCTGTGAACTTGGTCCTGAGGGGTCTCCCTTCTTGGACAAGGCGGGTTCCTAACTTGGGGCTGCTCTCTTTAGCAGCTGCGGCATTTGAGGAAGATGATGTCATTGGGGGACTGCTCACTTCCTCCCATAACTCCCACCCGAATTGTTCTTTTCTTTTCTTTTCTTTTCTTTTTTTTTTTTTGGACCAGTTGAAGAAATACCTGGTCCACAGATTTGTGGGGGTGTCCTGCCTCCCGTTTAACAAATGAATCAGTCTCTCCTATTAAGCCCTGACAAAGAACCATGGTGTTTTGAGCCCTGACAGCTCCATTTTATTCTGTCCTGATCACTGTTTGAGGTGACAGACTTCTCACTCCAGGGTGTTCTGGAATTGTTTCGAATTTTGCGGTGCAGTCGGGGAGGGAATCGTTGTCTTTGTTGTTGTCTTTGACTGAGGGTGAGGACGTGAGTCTGGGCTGGTGCGTGAGGAATGACCTTAGCTCTGGGGAAAACGACAATCCTCTGATTCTCAAAAGATACCAGACTGATGGGGACCGATGTGGGGACCCTACAAGGAGGCAGTATTCTCCCTCTAAAGGAAGACCCTCGTAGGGACCTCCCCAGGTGATCCGTACTCCTCTCCGCCTTGCTGCAGCTGATGTTCTGCAGGTGGCGGGCCGTGGTGGGCGATCTGACCACAGCTGGACTCAGGCTTCTGTGGATTTTTCCAGTGTTGGTGCTTAAGGAGGATATGACAGTTTATTCTCCAAGAGCTTTAAAAATTAACAGAGCTTCAGGGGCTCCTGGGTGGCTCAGTGGGTTAAAGCCTCTGCCTTCGGCTCAGGTCATGATCCCAGGGTCCTGGGATCAAGCCCGGCATCGGGCTCTCTGCTTGGCGGGGAGCCTGCTTCCTCCTCTCTCTCTGTCTGCCTCTGCCTGCTTGTGATCTCTTGTCTGTCAAATAAATCTTCAAAAAAAAAAATTAACAGAGCTTTGTACTTTGATGGCCAGGGTTTGGATCCTGCTCGAGTCAATGTTCCCGTCATCGGCGGCCATGCCGGGAAGACCATCATCCCCCTGATCTCGCAGGTGAGTGTGTCACCTTGCAAGGAAGCCGCACCTTCAGGAGGTTCCGCCTCAAGGTATTGAAGACAGAGGGACAAGGAGCTAAGCATCTGTCGTACTTTGAGAAGATTCCTGCTACAGATACAGCCCCAGCCACTGTCCAGGGTTGGGGGTGCAGGGGGCGGATTCTCGAGTGGCCTGCGGGGCTGTGGTCAGGGTCCAGCATTTCGGGGGTCCATGCCTGTGGGAGTGAGCATGGTCAGAAGGTGCTCACAGCGGCCAGCTCCCAGCACAGAAGGAAAACTGCTGCACGAAATCACTAAATTCCCAGTTGGGTCAGAGCCGGCACAGCTGCTTTGTTTAAAAATGATTAGGGGGTGCCCAGCTGTCTCCGTCAGTAGAACCTGGCACCCTTGATCTCAGCTCTGTGAGTTTGAGCCCCACACTGGATGTAGAGATTACTTAAAATTCTAAAAAGTAAATAAATTGAATGGAGGCAAGGTGAACACCACTGAGGATAAGTTATATTAAGTCAGTGTCCTAGCCCCTGAATATAATGCACTGAGAAGGACGCAGAATATTTGTGCTGTTCATGCCCGAAGTGCATATAACTTAATGAGAAAAGCATGAATAAACCTATAAAATCTCACATCGTGGACATTCTACAAAACAAGCATTCCTCTTGACAAGTGCCTGGGAAGACAGGACTGCTAGGGGATGGACTGAGTGGGCCCCTGGATGGGAACTGGGGACAGGAAAGGGACAGCAGTGAGCAAGTGGGTGACATTTGAGTAAGGTCTGTACTTAATGTATCGGTGATAACTTCCTGATCTTCATAATTGTACTGTGGTTACGTAAGATGCTAACATTAGGGTAAGCCGGGTGTGGGAAATCTTTGTGCTATTTTTACAAGTGCTCTCTAAGTCTAAAATTAGTCCAAAATATTAAAAGTTCTTTTAAAACGAGTAGGGATGAGTGGTGGGTGGAGCCTGGCTGACTCCGTTGGTGGAACACGGGACTGAAATCTCAGGTCGTGGGTTCAAGCCCCGCGTTGAGTGTGGAGCCTACTTTAAAAAAACGTGCAGTGGGGGTAAGGGCCACGTTACACCAAACAAAGTTGACTTTTTCTTTAAAGCAGAGTTGGTCTCGGGTTCCGTGTAGGGGCGGGGGCGGGGGGTGTCTTCCACAAGGGGAGGAAGAGAGAGTGGGGTCTGGGGGTGTTGGCAGCACCTGCTCACATGGTCCCTGTGGCTTTGGCCCACAGTGCACTCCCAAGGTGGACCTTCCCCAGGACCAGCTGACAGCCGTCACAGGGCGGATCCAGGAGGCCGGCACGGAGGTGGTAAAGGCCAAAGCTGGAGCAGGTGGGTTCTTAGGGCAGCGCCCGGGTGGGGTACTGATGCCAGAGGCCCTGCTGCAGTTCCCAGCTGGAGACCGGAAAGGCCCGGGTAGGCAGCGAATGCTTTTCTCGGCTTCCTGTGTGTTCTCTGGCTAAGCCAGCCTGGTGGCTGACCCAGGTCCTTCACAGCCGACGCAGAGGGCTTTGCGGCTGCTGTACTTAGCTGCAGGGCCGGCTGGTCCGGATCTTGTGGCCACGATGCTTATTTGACCCGCCTGGTCCTCCTAGGCTCGGCCACCCTGTCCATGGCGTATGCCGGAGCACGGTTTGTGTTCTCCCTGGTGGATGCGATGAACGGGAAGGAAGGTGTTGTCGAGTGTTCCTTCGTTAAGTCCCAGGAAGCAGACTGCGGCTACTTCTCCACGCCGTTACTGCTGGGGGTGCGTATCCCGGAGGCCGGGTCTCGTGACAGTGGGAGCCCTGGCCCGCTCAGAGTCCGTTTTCCCCGAGGCGGGGACGGCGTCTCAGGGCCTGGGCGGGGGGGGGGGGGGGGGTGGGGTTTGAGGGCACGGCACGTCCCAGGATTAAGAGCAGGAAGAAACCTCAGACTGGGGGGTGGGAAACCACTGGCCTGTGACGCCTTCCCCGCGGTTTGGCGAGCCAACCCGCGACTGGGTCTCTGTGGTTCTTGATGGGACACTCACTCCACCTCAAGGCAGCTGTGACTGTCCCGAAGGAAGGGCCTCCCTCCACCAGACCCAGAGAGGTTGCTGAGCTGAGAGTTCCCCGCTTTGCGGGGCTTTCTTCCTGGAGCACGCTCTAGATTGTCCCCTCAAAGGGCTGGCGTCTAGGACAGAGCCCATCTGGTCCCGTTGCTTGGCCAGGCTGTTCGGAGACAGCAGTCCGGTCTGGTGACTGCCCGAGTGTTAGGGGAGTGGACCCCACTGGGGCTCTCGCACACACGCCGTCTAGCCAGCGTTCCGTTTCCGACGCTGACATCAGGCAGAGAGGTAGTTGCCTTCATCCCCTGCCCAGAATGAAATGGTTTAGCGACATTCCAAGCCACCCAGAAGCCCTTCCCGCAGACGCTCTGATGTCCAAAGATCCTTGTGACGTGGCCCCAGGCCTCAGGGACCCGGTGGGGTGGAGAAACAGGCACTAAGCAGACTAATTCTGGAACTGGGGGGGTGTGGCAGGCTGTGCAGGCCCTGGGGTCAGGGCAGGCTTTCCGGGGAGGCGACAGGGAAGCCTCGACTGCTGGCGCAGACACACCCGCTCAGCCGTGGGGGTGACGCGGTGACAGACGCCTGTTTTCCTGATGTCTCCCATCTCCCTACGCGATTACATCGGACTTGGGTGGATATTATCAACTTGGTGGCAGCCGAGAACCCGAAAGTCTGCTCCGTGTCAGGGAGAATGACATTCGGTGCTGCTAAGGATTGAGAGCTCCGTGTGCCAAGCCGCCCACGGGTGTTCTCACGGCCTCCTCTGGGGTGGATAGTACGCCCCTTTTCTAGATAAGGAAACCGCCTTAGCCGAGGCGCACATGGAGTGAGTGCCAGGGCCTGGATCGCAGCCGGGGGCAGCTTGCCTGAACCCCGGGCTCCGTGCACGGCTCACGCTGGCTGGCTGGGCTCCCTCCTAGGTAGGTGGGCCAGGCAGGGTCGTGAAGTTACGCGTCAGGTTTTCCTCAACAGCCTCGTTCGTGGAAACCTGTTGTAACATTTATAGCATTGCCGGGATCTTTCTTAGTTTTTAAATTGTCCAATTTTATCCCCTCCCATCTCCTCCAGAAAAAGGGCATCGAGAAGAATCTGGGCATCGGCAAGATCTCCCCTTTCGAAGAGAAGATGATAGCGGAAGCCATCCCTGAGCTGAAGGCCTCCATCAAGAAGGGAGAGGAGTTCGTGAAGAACATGAAATGAGCGGGTAGCCAGCGAGTGGTCCGTTTCCCTAACTTATGAAGACATCATGTCTCCGTAAAGCCATTTTCTGCCCCTGTGTTTGCGTTCGGTTAACCACGAGTGTCGTGCTAGCGTTGCCGTCCCTTCCAAAGCACGCTCCGTCTCTGGGCGCACCAGTAAAAGCAGGCTTTGGTTTTCTTTTTCAAGGTCTCGGCAAGTGTGCTTTCTTCCCCGTTCAGGCTGCTTCCGAAGGGCTGTCTGGTGTCTCCATGCACCAGAGTGAGATATGACTTAAATATCAGGCTGACGCATGCTGGTTTCATTAGCAGCTTCGAGAAAGTATGAAAAATTTATCAGTAGCTGTCCCTCCCGACCCTGCTCTGCGCCGCTGCCTTGCTCAGCTGACGAGCCCAGGGAAGGCTCAGCTCCGGCCCGGTTCCTCAGTGTCCTGAGGTGACAGCTGGTGGCCCATGCCCAGCTGCCCTTCCCAGTCTCATGTGGCAGACTCTGGCTTAGCCTACGGCTCTGGCTTTTCCATCGGAGGTGTCTCAGCTGACCTCTGTCCTGCTCCGAGTCTCCTCCTCCCTTGCCCAGCCCCGTGTCCGGGCGGGGGGCCATGCTAGGCCCGAGTTGGGGTGAAAGCGGGAACAGGGGTGGAAATCACAATGCCAGCTGCCAAGGCAGCGTGGAGGACATGGCTTCATGTCCCCATCGGGGCCTAAACAGGAACTTGGTTGTATTCTCTGGGCTTGGGGTAAATGTGGGGGATTAGAACAGGACCTGTTCCTGTTAGCGTCTGGTGTGCTGTATTCGTTGGAAGGGGAAGCTAGGAGCCCACTCCTGAGAAGGAACTTGGGTGGCAGCAGGTGATGACCTTCCAGTGACAGGGTGAAAGGGCAGGTGGGGGCGGAGCTCTGCCCTGGGCGGGGATACTCCCTGTGACATCATTGTTTCCTTATAAGAGTAATAGGCATCCACTGTTTAAAACCTAAAATGTGGGGTTCCTGGGTGGCTCAGTCTGTTAAGCCTCTGC
Source organism: Taxidea taxus jeffersonii (assembly GCA_003697995.1). Lineage (NCBI taxonomy): Eukaryota > Metazoa > Chordata > Mammalia > Carnivora > Mustelidae > Taxidea > Taxidea taxus. Next base: position 9,865 of record RCUC01117398.1, read on the forward strand.
CTTCGGCTCAGGTCATGATCCCGGGGTCCTGGGATCGAGTCCCACATCGGGCTCTCTGCTCAGCAGGGAGCCTGCATCTCCCTCTTCCTTTGCTGCCCCCCCCCCCAGCTTGTTCTCTCTCTGTCAAATAAAACCTTAAAAAAGAAAAATAAATAAGTAAAACCTAAAATGTAGCCAAAAAACAAAGCAGGAAATAATCATAGATCGGATGGTATCCGTCCTCTTAATTTCACTGCTTTTGTAAGTGTAGATGGGGCCTCAGGTGCCATTTTGTGGCCTGCTCTTCTGGTGAAACACATGCACACACACCCGGTCTAGCTGCTTTAAAGCCATTTTCTGTGTCGTCATCCGGCAGCCCCTCTGCAGGTCAGAAAGGCTCCCCCAGCTGCAGGGCGCAGCAGGCTGGCACCTCGGAGGCGGTGGCTCGAGCGTGGCTGTGGTGTAGGGATGCCGGGTGGCCGGGCTTGTCACTCTTCACGGGGCCTCTGCTGCAGAGCGGGCGGATCTCTTACTGAATGGCTTGGGGTTCCCGAAAGTGCAAAACCAGAAACTGCCTGGTGGCAGGACAGGCCAGAACTGGTCCCATTCTTGAGGTGAAAGCAAGTCTGGGGGCAGGCCCAGGCATGTAGTGGGAGCAGACCAGCCACACAAGGGCAGGAGTCCTGGGAAGGCCTGGTTCTTTGGGGGCCGACTTGGGAGATGTGCTACCACTATAAGCACAGGTGTATTCCCTCTCCCTTTTTTTTAAAGACTGTATTCATTTATTCGACAGAGACACAGTGACAGAGGGAATGCAAGCAGGGGGATTGGGAGAGGAAGAAGCAGGCTTCCTGCTGAGTAGGGAACCCCATGCGGAGTTCGATCCCTGGACCCGGGGATCATGACCTGAGCCAAATGCAGACGCCCAACAACTGAGCCACCCCGGCACCCCCGGATGTATTTTCCCTTACCGCTTGTCGTCACGGGGAGCCCACGGTAACTACACCACTGCCATTGGTTAATTATGTTGCTGAGGGTTTCGCTACCATAAAGAGCACGGCTCTGGACACTGCCTTCAGACTAACTGCTCCCGGAAGCTCTGTGTGTGAAATTCCACACCAGCTCCTCTGGGGTCATTCGCTGTGTCATGCAATCCTTGGTACAGGTGGCTCAGAGGAGGCTGTCTCGTTCAGGAAGACCCCTGTGCATCTCTGTGTACCAGCGGCCACTGCACGGGGGCGGGGCGGGCGCTCTCAGACGCTTTGCTAAAGATGCCAAACCCCCCCCCCCCCCGCCGGAAGTTCTGACCTAGCAGTCTGAGAAGGGGGTGGCCAGGAACAGAAAACACTGCAGGCTCTTCCAGAATTTGCTGGGGAAGGGAGATGACACACCACGCTTTCAATGCTGGCTACCCCAGAGTGCTTTCTACTACGCAGGCCTCCTGCCTTTCAGGGCTCAGATGGGTATGTGACAGCCTGTGAGAGGAGCGCAGATAAGGTAGTGTGGGACAGAAGGACCCAGTTCTTTCTGGATATTTTGGCAGAGACAGGGAGCAAGTTCGGGAGGGAGGAGAGGGAGTGTTTGAGTGGGCTCTGCGGGCTGCCTTGGATGCCCACGGCAGGGAGAGCAGGACAGGCTTACCTGGCAGCCGTTGGAGTGCCTGGGCTTAAGAGGACAGGCCCAAGGCTGGCTTGAGGAAAGGCCGAATGTTGGGCTTGCAGCCTAGGGCACAGGAGGAGGGAATGGGACTATTCTGGGGATGGTCTGGAATGCCAGGCTGAAGAGCTTGGACCTCCTTCTGTGGAAGTGGGGACAGGGATGGTGACACGATCCCAGGGGCCTGGGGTGGGGCTCAGGGGACCCCCTTGCTCCAGGGCTGCAGGCTGTCCTCTAAGCAGGAAAGCTGTGGCCATAGGGCCCACTCAGGACGCTCAGCAGCAGAAGGGCTGAGGGCCCCAAATAGGGTGGCAGTGAGCAGGAGGGAAGGGATGACAGGGATACGGGGACAAAGCCGCATCTCTCAGCTCCTTTCCCACCACTCGGGGATCCCTACGCCAGTTATGGGGCAGGGTTAAGCTAAGTGCGCCCCCACTTGCAGGCTCCAGTGAAGTGCCTCCTGGTCCCCGGACTGATCTCCATTCCCGCCTTCTGGCCCCTCGGCAAGGAGCGAAGACCTAAGAAGACCAGGGGATCGGGTGTAGGTGTTAATGACCTTGATGAGCCGGCTGAGGCCCCCCTGCTGGGGGAGGCCAGGACCAGGCTTTAGAGAGCGGAGGGACACCCGGTACAGAAGCCGCCTGGGCGCCCGCACCGGGGGGTGATTACGTGGCCGAAGACTTGGTCGTGCAGAGGGACCGCGTGGAAGTCGGGGGTGGACACCGCCAGGCTGGCTAATTGTAAGGAAAGGAGTGTGGCGCCCTGGCGGCTGTGGCTTAACAGCTTAACCTGGAATGACCCTGAGCCCGCTTAGGAGGGACTTGGGCGCGGCCCCCTCCTCTGCAGTTCTCCCAAATTGCCTGGAGAGGGAGCTGGAGGCCACAAAGCGACTCCCAGGTGGCCGCGCAGCGAGGATGAGCATTCCGGAGCCAAATCCGGCTCTCTGCCCTGTGTCGCCTCTGCTCACCCAGACCGGAGCGGCGGCTGCCTCGAACTGGCGGAGAGGAGCTGGGGGCCTGCCCAGGGAGGTCTGCGGAAACCGGCCTAGAGACATAACGGGCAGGGAGGAGGTGGCCGGAGGTGGGGGTCCGGAAAAACACCCCCTTCCCCATTAACCGGGCGCAGGACTCAAGCCCCCCCACCCCCAGTTGGCGGAGCAGCAGGAAGGATAACTTGGCACGTCCGTCTGTTAAGTCTGTTACCCAAATGGGGAACCTTGCGCTCCTCCGGTCTGCAGTGCCCCCAGTGGACAGCCAGGGCAGGCCACCCCCCGGCCCCCCGAGGAGGTGGTCGTGAGTTCACCCAAACCCAGGGCGGACAGAGTGTGCGGGCCCGCCAGGAGAGAAAGCCCCAGGACCGCCCCAGGCCCTGCGAGGGGAGGTAACCTGGGGCCCCCTGGCGGTCCCCTGTGCTCCCCCTGGGCCTGCGGGCTCGCTGCCTGGGACAAACTCCTAAAAGCAGCCCGAGCTGACCAACCTGAAATCTGTTCTTTTTTTTTTTTTTTAAGATCTTATTTATTTGTTGGACAGACAAAGATCACAAGTAGGCAGAGAGGCAGGCAGAGAGAGAGGGGGGAGCAGGCTCCCCGCTGAGCAGAGAGCCCGATGTGGGGTTCAATCCCAGGACCCTGAGATCATGACCTGAGCCGAAGGCATAGGCTTTAGCCCACTGAGCCACCCAGGCGCCCCCAGAAGTGTGTTCTTACGTGCCCTTTCTTTCCTTCCGGATGCTTAACTGAATTCCCTCGGAAAATCCAACAGGGTCACCCAGAACCGGATGCCCGGAGTAGGGCCAGGCGGTTGGATCTTTGACTGGTTTGCCCCAGTACAGCTAATCTAGTTTGGGAAATAAATCCCTGAAACCGACTAATAAATAGCTTCTGCCCCAGGCCACTGGCCCCTCCCCTGGGACCCCCAGGGCCTCCCCATGGTTAAATTTATTTTTACTTTTATTTATTTTTATTTATTTATTTATTTAGGGTCATTAAATATATTTTTTTAAGATTTTATTTATTTATTTGACAGACAGACATCACAAGTAGGCAGAGAGGCAGGCACAGAGAGAGGAGGAAGCAGGCTCCCCGCTGAGCAGAGAGCCTAATGCAGGGCTGGATCCCAGGACCCTGGGATCATGACCTGAGCCAAAGGCAGAGGCTTTAACCCACTGAGCCACCCAGGCGCCCTAGGGTGGTTAAATATTTTAATACCAGTCTGGAGCGGGTCCCCTTCCGCAGGGGACCCTGAGAGGGAGGCTGGAGAACTGGGGCCCACCCTGGACAGCGCCCCCTGGTGGTGCTCACCGCGGCGCGGGCGGGCCCAGCCTGGCTTCAGTCTGGGGAGGGTGGGTCCAGGCGCCGGGCCTGGGGTAGTTTCCAACAGCTTCACCCACCCCATCTCCTTCCCCAGGGCCAAAGCGAATAAATGAAGCACCGACCTGACACAAAAGACTCTCCCACCTAATAGATGAAAACGAAACTGTGTAATATGATTGCATGTAGGGTAGAAAAACCACAATATTTTTTAAAGTCCCACAGAACCCCCCAAATACCCATTTGTGTGTGAATGTAAATGCATACGAAAAGGTCTTCAAGGCATTCCTGCCAGTTAGCTTGGTATTAACTTCGAGAACGAGGAAGGGATTTGTCTTTGGAGGGTATACTTTATGTAGGGTACTCTCAGCTTTCTATCCCATATGCTTTGTGTTATGGGCTGAATTGCACCCCTAAAAATTCCCATGTTGGAGTCCTAACCCCAAGCACCTGAGGGTGCCACCTTCTTTGGAAATAGGATCGTTGCAGACGGAATTAGGTACGATGAGGCCACTCCAGAGTCGGGTGGGGCCCCTAATCCAAGCTGACTGGTGTCCTTAC
>ML098977.1:822-65477 GCA_003697995.1 Taxidea taxus jeffersonii
GGATCATGACCTGAGCTGAAGGCAGAGGCTTAACCCACTGAGCCACCCAGGCATCCCCAGTTGGGGCTCTTTGAAAACACTGTTGAAGAGGATGAAAAGACAAGCCACAGACTGAAAGTATTTGCAAATTACATCCCTGATGAAGGACTGGTATCAAGAAGATCGGAAAAAGTCTAAAAACTCAAGAAGAAAACAGATCACCCAACTTCTAAAGAGGCAAAGATTTAAGTAGACATTTCACCACCACAGAAGGACAAGCAAGAAACAACAAGTGTTGGCAAGGATGTGGGAAAAAAGGGAGCCCTCGTGCACTGGTAAGCAAGAATTCAAACTGGTACAGCCACCATGGAAGATAGTACAGAGAGGTTCCTCAAGGATTTGTAAATAGAACTACCCTACAATCCAGCAATTCCACTTCTGAGTATTTACCTGAAAAAAACTGAAAACACTAAGTTGAAAAGATACATGCACACCCTCCCAGCCCATGTTCACTGCACCATTATTTACAGCAGCCAAACTGTAATAAGCAGTCTCATATGCTGTGACATCTCTTATCTTCAATTTTTGCAATGCAGTCACAAAGAATGTCCTTTTTTGCAGAAATGATCAGTATTTTTTTTAAATATTTTATTTATTCATTTGACAGAGAGAGAGATCACAAGTAGGCAGAGAGGCAGGCAGAGACAGAGAGGGGGAAGGAGGCTCCCTGACGAGCAGAGAGCCCGATGTGGGGCTCGATCCCAGGACCTTGGGATCATGACCCGAGCCAAAGGCAAAGGCCTTAAACCACTGAGCCACCCAGGTGCCCCGTTTCATCAGTATTTTTAAGGGCCTTCCTAATCTTTTCACTCTGAACTCATTCTTGTGGAGCACGTACTGGGTCATTCTCATTTCCAGTTCCTCACTTGTCTGCCTGAGACTCTCTCCCCCTCTGCCTCTTCCTTCCCCTCTCTCCCTCCCTCCCCCCCACCAAAAATAAAAGAAGAGTTAATACAACAAGAAACTTTTCATTATCTCTTAAATTTTAAAGGCAGACCACAAAATCCTGTCTACTGGCTGATATCCCAGCTGTATATGGGTTTAAAAACTTGGTTTAGGGGCGCCTGGGTGGCTCAGTGGGTTAAAGCCTCTGCCTTCGGTTCAGTTCATGATCTCAGGGTCCTGGGATCAAGCCCCACATCGGGATCTCTGCTCATCGGAGAGCCTGTCTCCTCCCCTCTCTCTCTCTGCCTGCCTCTCTGCCTACTTGTGATCTCTCTCTGTTAAATAAATAAATAAAATCTTTAAAAAAAAATAAAAACTGGGTTTAAAAAGTTGTGTCTATGTTTACAAACATGGTGGGGGGGAATGCAAAAGAATTTACCCCAAAATTTAGATAAACTCTACGCTAAAATTTTAAGGGTGATTTAAATTTTTCCTTTGCGGTTTGATTCTATGTTTCAGCCTCTCTATAACGTAAACACTAGCTGTGGAGAATTTTTTTTAGGAGAATTTTTTTAAGTGTATTTATTTAAGCAATCTCTACACCCAAGGTGAGGCTCGAATTCACGACCCTGAGGACCAGGAGCCCCACGCTCTAACGACTGAGCCAGCCAGGATCCCTGGCTTTGGAGTTTTTTTAAAGACATATATATATATGGGGTAGGTGGCCCTATGAACTATGTAGGGTAGTTTAATTACAAAATTATATATATTAATATAAATATATTAATATATTCATTAATATATTTATTAATTTATCTTCTGTTACTTTTATTTTTATTAATAATTAGTTATTATTTATTAATTTATTTTATATTGTTAATTTATTTATTAATATATGTATATTAATATACATATATAATTTGTAATTTATATTATTTATATTATATTATATATATTACATATTACATATTATATATAATATAATATAAATATAATATTTATACTTATTATTTATATTAACATATATAATTTTTTTAAAAGAAAAAATAAAAGTGACCCGTTCCTCGGGGACATTTCACACCCACTTCTCATCAAAGACATGGATAATAACCGAATGCAGAAAGGTGAAGCGGGAGAGGGTCATTTGATGGAGGAGCCCATCAGCACAGCTGCTAAAGGCCTCTGCCCTTCCTGCGAGCTTGAGCTTTCAGCGGGGCGGGCGGGGATTAACATTCCAGAGCCAACACAGCAGCTGTCAGGGAGCAAACCCAAATTCTGCCTCCTGGCCGGTGGCTGGGGTTTGGGCCGCCCCCGTGACACATACCAGTGTCCCCGGCCACCTTCACGGGTCACACTTTCCTAAGTGGGAAGCCCAAGAATCAGCCGTGGGCAGATGGCAAGAACCTTACTTAAGGCTGGGATCTGCCAGCCTGATCCCTCCCTCCTGGCTCCCAGGGCCGCCACCAAGACGCTGCTTCCGGAGCCCACAAGGAGAAACAAAGCCTGTCCGGTGGGGAAGGTGAGAAATGAGGAAAAACAGTCCCTCCTTGGGGAAAGCCCCCAGGAAAGGGCTTCTCTCTGCTCACAGCAGCCCGACCTTCCTAGGAGGGCAGGCTGCGTTCCCACCCCCTCCCAGAATCTAGGGTTCGAGGCGCTCTCTCGGGGAGACGGAGGTCCTCGAAGGCCGAGGTCTCGAACCAGGAGACGAGGCGTGAGGGGCGCCGATGGGAGCGTGGGAAGGGGGGGGCCTTCGCGCAACAGAACCTTCCTCCTTCTCAGGACTCAGAGAAATAACGCCGCTGACACCCACGGAGTGGAGCCCACGCACGATGAGGCGCGCCGCGGTACACGGCCCTGCTCCATTTCACCACACGCCACGTGGAATGCGGTGGCTCGAGAAGTTTCCAGAATCAGTCCTCCGGCCCCGCCTTCACATTCGCTCCCCAGTCCCACATTCGTCCCCTCCCCGCCACACTGCCTCCGGGGCTTCTTCCCTGTCACCTCCAGTGTGAACAGGTCGTGGAGGCGCAAACCCCGCCGGCCTCCCACACAAACCCAGACACACGCACACTTACCCGCCGAGTCTCGTCAGCGCCTCCCACGGGGTCCCAGCCATGGCGGCGGGTCACTTCCGGTCTTTTTTCCCCACCTGACGCCTCCCATGATGCTCTGGGGCACACCGGAAGTGACCCCTCCCCTCTCTAGGCATGGAGACATTGTTTCTTTCTGATAGAGCGGTGTGTCCCTCAAAGACCAGGGGAGGTGTGTTTTCCCACGTTTTCAGAGCGGTGGCCCATCCATCCCCTCCACCCCAGCCCCCAACTAAATTATAAACCGAAACCAGCTTTTTATCCCCAATACCTGCCACAGTGTTTTCATGAGCCCAATTGTTTTCTGTTGGGCAGAATGACGCAGAGATGCTCATAGGGCCAACACTCAGAACACAATAAAGAAGAAAGAACTGCTGTTATGGTAACAGCTGACATTTAAAACCCGAAGTCCTTACCTTAGCTGGCAGGGCTCTAAGCCATCTGGCCCCTGGCCACCCCTGCCACGTCATTCCCTCAATGGCTGGCTCCATTCACCCCCGCCCTATTGGCCTTTCTTCCCTTCTTATGCAGGCACACTCACCTCCCAGAGCCTTTATTTCTGTTTCCTCTGCCTGGAATAGAGCCTCCCTTTGACGTTCTCATGGTTTGCTCCTTCACTGCAACGGGTGTCTGCTCAAATATCACCCAGTCAGAGAAACTTTCCCGGATCAATATTTAGACCCCACACAGCCACTATATCCTCAACCTGCTTTTTCTTTCCCTAGGAGCATTTACCAACAATTGAGGTCAGGTAGGTGTTTGTTTTTTGTCTGTCACCAGACAGGGATGCATACACACTTGGATAGAATCTCCGTAAAGGTACAGGCTTTGCCTGTTTTGTTCCCCAGCACCTAAAATCCAGCACATAGTAGATGCTCCATGAATGCTCTATGAATAAACGATTGAATGAGTGCATGCCCCCTATGTTGCTGGTTCTGTGCATCATAGCCTCAAAATTAACAGTTCTGGGTATGAATTTTGTCACTGTCCTGGCTTGGTAGGAGATCTCAAGCTGGTTCCATGTAGCCCCTTCTGAGCCAGGTTTGAGGGCTTTGCCCTCATGCCCCAACAACCTTCCAGATAGGGTGATGAACTTATCTGGGTTTACCCAGGACTATATTAATTTTAAAACTTAAAGTCTCAGGAACCTCTTTGATCGCACGCCAACTAGGATGGTGGCTAACCCTACTTTCCAGTGTCCAGGCTCCATCTTGCTTGTTTTGTTTTACTGTGGTCTGTGTGAATATGTGTTTGTGGGGGAGGGGTGCTGTTGACTTGAGAGTGTTCTGAGCCATCTGAACAGGAATTTGACCATTCGCAGTGGGAAGGATGGGAGGACTGGATGGGCAATGCACAGCCTGTGGTCAGCTGACGAGCTTCACCAAATAGCAACGTAAAAGACATGAATTAACAACAAAGACCTTGTCCTGGCTTCCAGGGCCCTCTGGCACTGATAGAAAGCTCCAGAGAAAGCTCTGAGTTTCTAAATCTCAGGCTGTCCCAGTGACATGGCACTACCTACATTTCCCTTTCCCATACGATCGCCTCACTTTCCTGACGGCATATCCTACCAAATACCCACTAACTTGACTGCCACAAGAACCCCATGAGTTATGTGTTCTTATCGCCCCCAAGGAACACGCTCAGAAAGGCAAACTAGCTTGCCAAAACTCAGAGTTTAAATGATGAAGTCAGGATTTGAACCTCTATTCTGACTCTCAAAGTCCACTCTTCGTTATTACATTACATGCAGATTTTAACCATATAAATACACATTTTGGCTATGTCCACCAAAAAAAAAAAAAAAGGATACATTTTAGGATACATCATTTAAGACCCCGACAGTAATAATTGAAAGTAAGTGGCCATGCTGTTCCTCGTTCTAATGAGGCTTTGAGCAACCAGACTAACCAAAACACAACTAATGGACAAAAATGACAGGCAAATGACAGGAGACCCTAATGCTCGCAGGCACCAATCCAGGTTATGAGGCCAGGCAGGGAAGTCTCCAGTTTACTGAACAGACCTCACTGGGAGGATTTCTTCACCGAACACAGTGTTCCCAGACCAACCCTGCAATCTCTCTGTGTTGTTTCAGAGAAGGGTGCCTGGCTTGTGTGTAATTCTGAGAAGCGTGTATAATTCTGAGAGCGTTACTGTCTTACAGGCACTTCCGAAGCCAGAAGCAGCTGTCTTGTACCGAAAAGACAAACTGGACTTGGAGACAGAGATATTTGTCCTACTTCCCACTCTGCCACTGACTAGCTGCTTAACCAGTCCCTTAACCTTGCTGAGCTTCAGTTTTCCCACTTGTAAAGCTGATCAATCTATCTCCTCATTGAGATGTTTTTTAAGATTTTATTTATTTATTTAACAGAGAGAGAGAGAGAGAGAGAGAGACAGTGAGAGAAGGAACACGAGCAGGGGGAGTGGGAGAGGGAGAAGCAAGCCTCCCCTCAGCAAGGAGTCCAATGCAGGGCTCAACCCGAGGTCCCTGAGATCATGACCTGAGCCGAAGGCAGAGGCTTTAACCCACTGAGCCACCTAGGTGCCCCGACACCCCCTTTTTTAAAGATTTTATTTATTTTCCAAATTGAGATTTAAAGAGAACCTATTTAAATGATTCTCTTGTTAATCCCCTATCAACTGTGCTTTGCAAAATTTCCATGTATAAACGCCAGCAGTGAAGAAGGGTATATGTTACATATAAAAATGTTTTGACCTAGGTCTCTTGGGTTTGGGAGTAGAACGGCAAGGGGGGAGGGGCAAGGGTCTGTTTCTACCTTTCACATTAACTAGGTACTTTGCCCAGAGCCTCAATTTCTGATTCTGTAAGGTCAGAGTTGGATTAGATAGTATTCCAGGTCCCCTCTGGTTCTGGAATCTAATTTTCTCACCCAAGTCTTCAATCAGGCAATTCAGATAGGCGGTAGTGTCATTCATGAATGTACCTATCCTATGACATTCACCCAGACATTTCTGTTCCTGGCCAGGGAACTTCCTGCTGCTTTTTGAAATTTCATCTGTTACATAAGCCCTTACATAGCTGTGAGGGGTAAGGTATGATCCCACCATCAGCACAATTAATCGCCCTTCCTTCTCAAGTAGCCCTCTGAGGAATGACCTTCGTCACACTTGTTCCCTCGTCCTCTCTCTTTGGCCCTGCTACTGCTCTCTCTCTCCTTCTTGCACCATCCAAATTCATGGTTCCTCTGACTGCACCTTGTGCAGTGATTGGTGGAGAGATTTGCTCCTAGGAAAACTTTTTCCTCCTCCTGAACACCTGCTCACTCCTTAATCCCTGGCTTTCAAAGCTTCCACCCCCACCATCCTGCTGCTATGCATGTCAAGATCACCTCCCTGACCAACCCAGTGCCCTTTGTTGGGTCTTGTTTTTCTCTGGCTTCTCGGCAGTGCTCTCCGTGAGTTCCTCTCTCTTGAGAATATCACCTCCCTTGCCTTCTTTGGGCATGAATAATAAGTCTCCCTTGGCTTTCAAGTTCACACGCTGATTTTGTAGCAAGAATGGAGAAAGCCCTCCTTCACAGGACCCACTCTGATGTGGGAGAGATGGGAGGATGGTGTGGTGTGTGAGCTATGGACTATGGGGGATAGCAGTGGGATAAAGATAAGATCCTCTAAAGAGCATATGAGTATAAATGTAGGCGGTCACCAAACTTGTGAAGGCCAAAAGTGGTCTTCTTTATTTAAGGACATTTATGTTGTTGAGTAACCAGATGTAGAGGATGGGAAAGCAGGTCTATGGCAGAACTAAAAGGCTCTCAGAGCAGAGGCTGGCGGAGACACCTCAGGGGAAGAAAACAAATAAACCACCAGCATCTGTGGGAAGGAAAATGGACTTCATAGAGTGACATTTCTCTTCTTTTTTTTTTCTTAAGATTTTAGTTATTTCTTTGAGAGAGAGAAAGAGAGAGCACAAGAGAGGGGGGGGGAGTAGCCCAGGGAGGGGGCTCTCCACCAAGCAGGGAGCCCAACGCAGGGCTCCATCCCAGGACCCTGGGACCATGACTTGAGCCAAAGGCAGATGCTTGACTGAGCCTTCCAGGCATCCCTAGAGTGGCATTTGTGATGCACACTTTGAATACTTAACTCTAGCTGGCAATATAACCCTCCCATGCCTCCACTACAATATCTTCAGTAAAGTCCACATTGCTCACTTGGGTTTTTGGTGGTGATGGATTATATGCTTTGGTCTATGCCAAGGAGGACACAGATGGAGGCATAAGGTTTAGCATGGGCTGGAAACAGACTGCATGCAGAGACAGCCATGTCTAGATAGAGATGACAATATTTCATTTGATTCTCCACACCATCCTCATTGCTTGGACAGAAACAGAATTATCTGCAAGCTTTTGCATCTACATCATTGCTAAAAGAGGTAAAGTGATTTGCCACAGTCAATAAATGGCAGAAGTAAAATATGGACCCATTGGCTCTTTTGGCTCCAACAAGACCTCGCTCAGGTATTTGCTTATCTACAGAATAACCTTTTCTCCCCACTCTTTCTGTCTTCATTCACTCCTCCCACCTCCTAAACGTGCAGCCTTCCTCTGGGAGCTCAACTTCCTAATGAGTTCAAGGGTCACCCCATACAGGTGACAGCCCCCCGCCACTGCCCCCTTCCCCATAGACCTACATCTTCAACTTTGACATCTTTAAACTTTGAACACTTGTCTCTCTCTCCTGTCATCTCACCTCAAAATGGCAAAAGTCTAAACTCATCTTTTCTCTTTTCTGTATTACCTCTGGACTGGGGTCATGATCCTGGATTCCTAGGCTGAAATGAGGGCCAGAAGAAAGATAGGAAAGGTCCCTCCTCCCTCCTCAAACCCAGCAGTCATCAAAGTCCCGTGGATCGTGCCTCCAGGGTCTTCCTTGCATTTTCTCTTCCTTCTCATCAATTTTTTTAAAGATTTTATTTATTTATTTGTTATAGAGAGAGAGAGAGCGAGCACAGGCAGACAGAGTGGCAGGCAGAGGCAGAGGGAGAAGCAGGCTCCCCACCGAGCAAGGAGCCCGATGTGGGACTCGATCCCAGGATGCCGGGATCATGACCCGAGCCGAAGGCAGCTGCCCAACCAACTGAGCCACCCAGGCATCCCTCATCAATTTTTTTTTTTTTTTAAGTAGGCACCACAGCCAATATGGAGCCCAACATGGGGCTTAAACTCACAACCCTGAGAGCAAGACCTGAACTGAAATCAACAGTCAGACGCTTAACCGACTGAGCCACCCAGGTTCCCCTACTCTTTCCTTTTAAATCTCATTTCTCTTAATGAATCAAGGCCCTCTTCGTTTGACACCATGATTATTTTTTGCATTCAATGCAAGTGGATTATAATATATTGATATAACGTGGGGTTAGGACCTCAAAAAATAAGCCTACAACTCACAGGGGTCTTTCTCCCTTCGGGGTTTAAAAGTTTTCTCTTCTTGCTATGCCTACGTGAACCAGTGAGGCAGAAACACTTTGAACCATATGATGTTCTTCTCCTTGAATCTGATGGACTCAGAGACAACAAGGCACAACCCCTGCGACAGCCAGCCCTCCAGGGCTGCCAAGAGTTTTCACACAGATTTGAGTCCATAGGGGCACCTAGGAGATAATTCTAATTCTCTAACTGCCCACCTGCCCCGCGGGTTCTGATTAGCCTGTGTAATCATTTCAGCAAGTTTTACAACACGATTTTTTAAATAGTTGCTAAATGGCTCTAGGCTCCCCTGCGTTCTCCCCATCCCCTAAATCCTACCGTCAGTTCTAGAATCATCTTCAAATATATATACGCTCATTTTTCTACTTAGAACCTCAGGAGTTTCCCCAGGGATCTCAGAACAATGTCCTAACTCCTTCACAGGACCTTGGAAGCTCTTCACAGATGAGCCGTGCTCACTCGTCTGGTCTCTACCTCCACACTACCCATGAGCCCACCCCAACCCTCTGCTCCAGGCTTACCCGACCAGCCTTCCTGAAATACATCCAGGGCAGTCTTGTTTCAAAGCTATGATCTCAAAGCCTAGAACCTCCTCCCTATTCCTCTCAGCCATGGAATAGTCCCTCTTTAAGACAGGATACAGAATAGGGGCACCTGGGTGGCTCTCTCAATTAAGCGTCCAACTCTTGATTTTGGCTCAGGTCATGATCTCAGGGTCATAGGACTGAGCCCCAAGTCAGGCTCCACTGCTTAAGATTCTCTCTCTCCCTCTCCTCCCCTACTTGTGCTCATACTTTCTTGCTCTCTCACTCTCTCTCAAATAAATATGTAAAGCTTAGAAAAAAGAAAGAGAGAGAGAAAGCACAGAATAAAGGAGAAAGCAAGTTTTTGGAATCAAAAACCCTGGATTTCAATTCTAACTCTATTGCCCACGAGCTGTGGGACCTTTTGATCAGTCACTCGACCCCCATTTGGCCTCAGTTTCCCCTTTTGGAAAATGGAAATAATAATAATCTGAATATGAATACTATGAACCCCTCAGGCTTGTAGAGAAAATTAAACATAATGAAACCTTCAAAAGTGCTGTGTGAAGTACTACAATAAGTTCATGATTATCTCTGCCATTCCCACTCCCCTCCGGATCTCTTCCTCCTCCAAAGCAGTATCCCTATATCAAAAACCATTCTGATCTGACTTTGCCTATACAACAAGCTTGAGGGGTTTCAAGTGTCCTGTACCTACCTCTAATCCATGGCACATTCCATTCATTTGGGCACTTAGCTTGACCTTGGAAAGGTGGCTTAGACTTTTCTGTCCACGTGCTCTGTCCCCATGTCCTTATCAGCTCTTCTGGGGCAATGACCTTGCGGCTCTCAAGCCAGAGAAGGTTCGAATTCCATTCCTGCCACTTTCCTAGCTGTGTGGCCTTAGGCAGGCCACTTCCATTGTCAGCAGCCCAATTTCCTTCCCTGGAAAAAGGTGGGTAGAAAAATATTACCACTCACCTCGCAGAAGGAACGATGATGAAGTTCAGTGAGCCAATATGGTTCAAGCCTGGCATCTAGTGAGTTCTTAATGAGCATAAGCCACGACGATGAAGTCGGATTGAGCCTGACTCCATTTCCCTTCTTCTCGCTTCACAGATTCCCCATGAATCTTCTTGATTCATTTATTCACTGGAACATTTACTGAGCATCTGCTACAGACAAAAGGCTGCCCCTCGAATAAAGGCAGCTGTGTTTATGCCTGATGGCTCTGCTGTTTTCTTCTGAGCCAAATGCTGCTAAGGAACGGAGACACCCTCCACGTGGATTACAGCCTTCAGCAGCCCCCAACCCCCTACCCCGCCTTTGTTTTCAGAAGCCCAGACCAGGATGGCGGCCCCCCCATCAGACCCCCAGATACCAAAGTTACTCCTGTTTCTTCAGGAGAGAAGCCTCTGACCCCTGAATATGTGCATATTTGAAGCTCTGAGGCAGGAACAGGGTTTGCCACGTTTCCTAAACTCAGTTAACTCCAGGACTGTTTGCCTCACAGCTTCCCTCAGAACCAGCACTCTGTCAAGCCCGCGTTGAAAAACACCACGAGGAGGTCCTATTCCTGTCTGTTCCTCCTCTACCCACCATTTTATCCCAACTCGCGTGGACTGTCCTTCAGCAGTTTCCCACTCGCACGAGACTACCCACGGGGGACTGAATGAGAATCTCGATTCAGCAAATGCTGCTCACAGACAACGGAAGCAGATCACACCGGATTGCTGTCCACGGCTGGAAGGTTCCTACCTATTCCACCGTCGCTTATGTTTTAGCAAAAATAAATAAATAAATAAATAAATAAATAAATAAAAAATAAAAAAAAATCCTCTAAGCAACCACAAAAGTTGTCACAAAGACCATGTATTTTCATCAGAACTCCAGAACTCCGCTTGGAACTCCCTGACGCTTCCTTTAGCCGGCTCGGAATGACCTTTGTAATTTGTTTCCTGGTTAGATTAGAAAAAGCAGACTCAGGATGGCAGAGGCAAGTATTCTAACCACACCTGAGAGCCTGGTCATGGAGGTGAAGAAATAAAAAACTAAAAGATAAACACAATCCATAACAATCTAGAAAAAATCAGCACAGGGAAAAACTCACCCAAAAAACAAAAACAAAAAACAAGAAACCAATATCCCAGATGATTGCTTTCCATCATCTCCCAGACACCTGAGTGAGCCAGAAAAAGTTAAATTCTATTGCAGATACAGATTTAAAAACACGAGATGGTATGTAATACATTTTAGAAAGCTTTCCTTCATCAGTGCACTTTTTAAAATAATAAATAAATAACGAACACCAGATGGGTTCAATGGTCCATCTTAAATTTTCCAGAAACTTCTGAGAAGAGGCACACACCTCCTCACATCAATGCTAGATGGTTGAGATGGATTTACGGTCCATGCTATTGATCGCCCATTGCTTGACAGTTCATCCTGTGGTTCTGCCCTTCGATGACCTTCTCAGCACACTCTGCTCCAGTGCACTCAGCCCCTAGGACTCTCTAAGTCTCAAAGATCTGTGTCCAACGTCAAAATCCCTACGCAGCTGACTTGGCATTATGTAGCCTCCGCTGGTCATTTATCCAAGTAATTTAACAAGAGTGAGAGATCAGGGCTACGACGCATTTACATCTTACAAGTAAATGGTGATCCCCCAAACATAGCCAAGTTAGAGTGCTGGGCCGGCAAATTTGGGAGTATAAAGAGAGCTGGGGGCCCACACTCTTGAAACTGCTTCACCGCAGCATCTCAAGGTAAGTGCCCACAAGTGCCCACTTGTTTGCTCCATGCCGATGTGGTTAAATCTGATCAGGTTACTGATCAAGGAGAACCGGCCACATAGTAGTCTTTATTGAAGACCTACTATGTGTAAGGTCTGGTGTTAAAGGCAAGATGGGTGACGAGATGGCAAGACAGGTTATTGCCTTTCTTTTATTTATTTAAGATTTTATTTATTTATTTGACAGACAGAGATCACAAGTAGGCAGAGACGCAGGCAGAGAGAGAGGGGGAAGCAGGCTGTCCGCAGAGCAGAGAGCCCGATGCGGGGCTCGATCCCACGACCCTGGAATCATGACCTGAACTGAAGGCAGCGGCTTTAACCCACTGAGCCACCCAGGTGCCCAGGTTATTGCCTTTCAAAAAGCTTTTACAAGGAGTAAAAAAACAAGAATATAAGCCATTAAGAGACAAAAAATAATGATAATAATGACTTGCAGAATAAAACGGAATATGATGCCTAGCTCCCCCCATCCCCGATTTTTTAGGTCAGGATTCTACCTTGGAGTTGGCAAATAAACACGTTAATTTGTTTTTGTTTTTAAAGATTTTATGTATTTATTTAATGGTCAGAGAGAGGGAAAAGCAGGCTCCCTGCTGAGCAGGGAGCCCAACAGGGGGCTCCATCCCAGGACCCTGGGATCGTGACCTGAGCCGAAGGCAGACGTTTGACCAACTGAGCCACCCAGGTGTCCCTAAACCCCTGTTAATTTTTGATATCTCTTCTGTGATTGCTTTGAACTCTTATTTGAAATTTTTATGGGTACTGAAAATTTTGTTCGCATGTCAGGATTTCTCGGAGATGATTGCAGAATTTCTCCCAAGGATTTGATCCGTCCTAGGATGCACCATAGCCTGGTCATGATTGGCTGGCTTCCAAACTGGTCTTCCATGGCATCCTCTGTGGACTGTGGGCTGGGTCATGTCTGACTCGGCAGGGGCCTCAGAGGGGCTCCAGGATTGGGAGGCTTGTGACATTTTCACTCCCAGCCCCCATCTCTAACAGAGCGCTTTTCATCATACATTCACAGGGCTAAAAGGAACCTTGGCGGGTTTTTTCTGGTCCATCTGTCCCATTTTACAAAAGAAACCAAAGTACAAAGAAATTACAAGAGCTTCTTAATAGAGCCGGTATTAAGAAACTGAGATTCTATCTCCAGATCTTACTTCCTTGGAACTAAGGATTCAGGATATAATACACAACCAATTTGCTCTTTCTTGAAAAATCTGGGAAGACTTTTAGGGGCTAGCTGGAGATTAGCAGAGACTCATAAGAGAAAGAAGGAAGGGGCAACCAAAATGGTAAGCCAAGTGTTGAGATGTCTCTTCCTGCCCAAATGGCATTTCATGACATGTTCCCTGCTTCACTACCAAAAAGTACTGTATAATAAATGGGAAGTCTTTTTAAATTAAATTTGCTGTTGAAATGTTTCTGACTCTCACAGCTCCTGGAGATCATTACGTAGGTTATAAACTCCTGCAATCAGAGATATTTCAGTCCCAGATGAATTTTCAGCTGCCCTACATACTTTCATCTTCTCCAGGAGAATTTAGAACATTTAAAGGATGCCCTTCCTAGACCCTTTAAAGGAGCCTTTCCTATAACTCACCACTTTCTCTTACTGCCAAAAGAATTCGGCTACTGGCTCCAAGCATCCAAGTTACAATTTGGATCATTCCCCCTCCCTCCTTTCTTTCTTTCCTGACTACTCACAGCCCCCTACTCTCAGCCGGAAGCATCCTCTCTCTAAGTCCCCATAACATTTCATTTAGGCTCTTAGAGAACTGGTGTTACTCTTTGTCTTTCAAAGATTAATTTGAGCACTTCTCTTAGTCCTTACTAAAATTTGCATTCATGTAGGGTAGAGACTGTCTTTATTCTTCTCTGTACCTCCTTAGGGAGCCGATGTGGGACTTTGCACACACAGAACATATTTTTTAAAAAAAGTGTTAATCATATGTTGTAATTAACCAATTACATAAGGAGTCATCATTTAAGCAAAGGGAGGAAGTGGCAAATACAATTCCACGCCACATCTACTGTGTACCTATTTAAAAGCAGAACTTGGAGCAAACACAATTTCTATATTTATTTAAATTCCTTGCCATTCATCTGGTCTTTGTTTTTGTTTCCTTTTGGTTTCTGAACTAACGCCCAAGAAGACACTTTGTTCCTGAAGGACATCACTTTGGAAACCAAGAAGGTAAGAGTTAATTTCAACCAGATGGAGAATGCAATAATTAAAATTAGCGAACACTGTTTTATGGATGTTCATTCTTCCTGTAATCATAAGAAGCTGAAAATGGAGGAAATTGAAACCAATTACTTAAGTATTCCAAAAGGCAAATTTCAAAATATGGAGGTTCTACCAAAAGAAGAATCTTTCCCCAAATTTGCTTATTATACCAAGAGGCATAAAATACAATGCAGATTTTTGACATGCAAGCTCCACGTCACTATAGTCAGTTGGCCCAGAACCTAACATTTATATTGTCGTGACTTAGTTTTCATCCACGGGCTAACTTTGCTATTCTTTGAGCCACATCTACACCCCTAAATCCACCCACCTGTGCCTTTACTCACAAATAACACTGGGAGAATCAAGAGAGATCAATTCAAACTTATACTCAGGGTCGTAATAAAAAACCCATTCCTTGCCACCCGTCCACAAATTTTGTGTTTATTAGACACCATTCTAGACGAATCAGGACCAAGGATAGCAAAGTATGATTGAGTCATGACCCCACGATTGCTGACAAGGTACAGTGGCTGGGAAATTCCCAGGGGAGGGATGAAAGTCCAGAGCAGCAGACAGAAAGGGGGAGCACTCAGGTGGCAAACAGAGATTAAGTGGGCTGGAACAGCTGTCTCAAGGAGAAGCCCCCGAAAGCCAGGAGCAGAGTTGGTGGTTGAAGGGACACCGCTCTGCAGGGATATAAGCAGGCCGAGCTTTGGGAACAGAGAAGGACCTAATTAGGGGAAGGCAAAGCTTACCAGCCAGGAATAGATGGTTTTATCGTTGGGTCCCAGAGCACAGGTGTGTAAACATGGCGAGGAGATTTGACTTAGCAACCGCACGCAGGCAGATGATCAAGGGGTTTGGTGTGACAGTGAGCGGTGAGTCAGCAGGGTGATGGCACTGCCAAAAGGCAGTCACCACCTCAGGCATTACACCTGGGTCAAGAGAGGTGAGGGCACAGGCTGCTGGAGGGCGACATGTGGTTTGGATGTCACATTTCGGTAGATTAGCAGGAGTGGGGTCACCATGAAAGTAAAGGAGATTCAGAAGCATGTCACGGAAGAAGTAGATGAAGATACAGCTGGGGCTGTGTCGCATGGAGAGGATAAAGTTGTGTCACATGGAGAAGATAGAGTGAAGGAGAACATGGAGCAGCCAACACGTGGGTGTAGGGCGTTCTCATGGGAAGTAGGTCCGAGCTCCTTCTGTTGTTACCGTGAGCCAGAATGAGGATCGATTGTCCTGAGGTTATAGGAAGCCAGATTTTAGGTTAATGCAGGAAGAATCTTCAGCCTGTGAAGACTTCCCTAAAAGAAAAAAGCTGTCTGTCCATGAAGTTCTTCAAGTAGGCGGGATAACGCCTCTGCGGGAATACTGCGGACATGACTCGTGCCTCATCTAGGTTGTAACATTAAGAGACACTGGGTTCTGAGTCCTGGTTAGAGTAGTGGCCAAAAGGAGAAGTCTGCAACTCCAAACTGGTCGTGACTTGAAACCCACAGGACAGAGGTCTTGTTTCTCGGAGATGACCATGAGCCATTATGGTTTCCCCCCGACTTCAGGCTTTATTCTTATGTAACATCACACATTTTGTGGTACCCATTTAATACCAGTCCTGTTAATTAATATTTTCATCTACACTGATTCCTTTTTCCCCTTTGATTTGTTTTTGTGTTTTTTCTTTTTGGAGTAGGCTCCCCGCCCAGTGTGGAGCCCAATGAGGGGCTTGAACTTAGGACCCTGAGATCAAGACCAGAGCTGAGATCAGGAGTCAGACACTTAACTGACTGAGCCACCCAGGAGCCCCTCCTTAGATTTGTTTTTGAAAGTCACCCCACTCTGTGAGCTTGCTATGAAAATGTGGTCCATCCACTGAGAAATTTGTTAGGTATTCAGAATTTCAACCCCACCCCAGACCTGCTGAATCACAGCACGCATTTCAGCAAGATGCCCAGTGGGACTCACAGGCACACTGAAATGTGAGGAACACTGCCTTACACCACCAGCCTAAACGGATACAACACACATTACCCTTCTTGATCAACTTTCATTTTCTTTGCATTTTTCACAAAATCTTATCTCTGAATAAGACCCATTTTTCCTTTGTTTCTGAAACTCAAAATAATATCTCTTACAATTGATGACAATTAGATTTTGATGAAATCATAGATTTAATGAGCACATCATTATTAAAATTAAGAAATAGTTGCCCGAAGTCATTCTGTGTATGACCAACGGGGACCATGCCATGGCTTTGGGGAAGCAAAATAATGCCTTAAGCTAGTGATTCCCACACATCACTGGTTTTGAGGCCCTTGGGAAAAATTCGGGTTCCCCAGTCCCAGCCCCAGAGATTCTGTTGCAGATGATTTGAATGTGGACCATTTTCCAACGTTTTGGGTACCATGCTTCATGCTAAGTTAGGCTGACTCATGTACGGTCATAAACCAGCAACCCGACAAGATTCCCTCATAACCCAACTGTTCTCAAGAGGGGCCCGTGGATCTTTGGAGATCCCTAAAAATGTCGCAGGAGGAACATGAGAACCAAACAACTTTCATAATAAGACCTAGACGCCATTTGCCTTTTCTCACTGTGCTAACCTGATGATGCAAAAGCAAAGGCAGATAAAACTTACGGTGCCTTATAACAAACCAAGGCATGGCACCAAACCACACTTAGAGTCATTGTCATTGTTGTACACTGGCCCTGAAAAAAGTTTCATTTTATTTAAACATTTTACTGAGGAGCGCCTAGGTGGCTCCGTTGGTTAAGCGTCTGCCTTCGGCTCAGGTCATGATCTCAGGGTCCTAGGGTGGAGCCCCAAATCTGGGCTCTGCTCAGTAGGGAGCCTGCTTCTCCCTCTCTCTCTGCCTGCTGCTCCTCCAGCTTGTGCTGTCAAATAAATAAATAAAAATCTTAAATAAATATATACACACATATACATGTATATATACACGTATACATAAATGTTTAAGAAGAAAAAAGGAAAAGACTATGAAAATACTTTTTCCTCTCCCAAATTACTTCCTTATTATATAACTGGATATAACTTATATAATTCCAAATTATATAATTATATAAGGGCAGACTGTCTGTATTTACTTTAACAACAACAACAACAAAAGCTTTCTGGTAAAAGGCTGAATACAGAAGCAGGCATGAAAATACAGCTGTCATTTATTCAGTAGGCATTAAAGAAAGTTCTAAAGGGGCGCCTGGGTGGTTCAGTCATTTAAGCGCCTACCTTCAGATCAGGTCACGATCCTGGGGTCCTGGGATTGAGCCTCACGTCGGGCTCCCTGCTCCATGGAAAGCCTGCTTCTCCCTGCCCCACCCGCATGCTCTCTCACTCTCTCTCTCTCTCTCTCAAATAAATAAATAAAATCTATTTTAAAAAATAAGGAAGAAAGTCATCAAAATGAGAAACAACACTACTCTTCCTACTAATTTACTTTCATTTTGGAAAATATAGTCATTTTCAGAAAAATGCTATGTATGTTAACATGTAATGTAATTTGTAATATGATAAATATCAGTAGGTATGACCAACATACACCAAAGTGTGCTGGGTTCTCAATTATTTTTGAGAGTGTGAAGGGGTCCTGAGAACACAAGATTGGAGAAACACTGCTCTTGGAAAGCTCACTTAAGCCACAACAATCTTGGGAACCACTGTAAGGAAATGGGAAAGCTACGTGCATGAATTCTCTTTTTTTTTAAGATTTTATTTATTTATTTGAGAGAGAGAGAGGGTGAGAGAAACCACAAGTGGGAGGGAGAAGCAGGCTACCCACCAAGGTGTCCTCCCGTGAGACCGTGGGATCATGACCTGAGTCGCTTAACCGACTGAGCCACCCAGGCGTCCCTGCACTAATTTGCCTTGATTCACTAGTCAGGAACAAATAAAGTCTGAACCAGCACAATGCCCATAGGCCATGGGCCCTCTTTCTGGGAGCCCTACTGACTTCCAATCTCCTACAAAACTCTAACCACCATGGTTCAGTAGAACCAGTGGCCAAAGTACAGTTAAGATGTAACTGAGCTGAACAAGGTCCAGAGGGAAGCAGATGCTTCTCTTTCTGTAAGAATAAAACCCCACAGCAGCGGGAAGGAATAATAAAACCAGTTACCAAATGAAGAGCGATTTCGTAATGGGGGAGCTGGGGAGTCTGGCTTCTAAGGGAGAACCATAAGATGTTCAATTCTCTGCCTTTTAACGGGAAACGTAAAAAGCCTTATTAAAAAAATATACACTTTTCTTAAGAGAGCTACAGGGATACGTGTGTGTGACTTCACTCTATCATCGGTTACAGGAGAACGAGTGGGAAGGGGAAAGGGAGGACATGGGGAAGAAAGCAAAGCAGGGAGAAGAAGTGGGGGGTCCAGGGGTCAGAATCCAGAGCGCGCTGGACAATCAGATGTGGAAGCAGAAAAGGAATCTGAGAACCACACCACATGCAGGGGCCTTAGAAATGAGCTCGACTTGCTACTTCATTTTAAGTGGAAATACACAGGGGCCCAGAGAAACTAAGTGGTTTGATCAAGTTCAGTGCTGGAACTTTAAAGCCAGATTTTTCTGGCTTCTAAGCAGGGGAAACCAGAGAAGGGCCCAGGAAAAGGGGGGTGGTTTGGAGAGAGAGTGACACTGGGCCATTTGAGATTTCTACTAGGAATTATCAACATTCCAGTAATTCTTTTCAGAAGTCCTTAAGATTTGGGGATGATGCTGAGATCATGGGGCTCAAACATAATGTGTAATTAAGGAAGTATTTCCCAAATCCCTCTTCACTGGGCTCACCTTTTTTTTTTTTAAAGATTTTATTTATTTATTTGACAGACAGAGATCACAAGTAGGCAGAGAGGCAGGCAGAGAGAGAAAGGGAAGCAGGCTCCCTGCTGAGCAGAGAGCCCGATTCGGGGGCTCGATCCCAGGACCCTGGGATCATGACCCGAGCGGAAGGCAGAGGCTTTAACCCACTGAGCCACCCAGGTGCCCCCTGGGCTCACCTTTATTAGGCTCATTCTAGTTGGTTCAGACTTCCTTCCATGCGTGGGACTGAACTAACAGATAGCCTCCCAAATCAGCAATCAGGGGTGAAAATAATCCCCCAAATGTTTTTCTGAGAGTACAGTCTCTCCTTTAGCTCATTCCCACCTGCCCTTTCTAAGTCCCCAGACCTGGTTCTGGATTCCCCAGGACCTAAATTAATCTCAGGAACTTTTGATTGGGCCCCCTGTCTGCATGAAAATAAGAGGGTGGTGCCCTTCCCATTCAGGAATCTTTGCAAGCTCCGGACTCAGCCATCTCCGTGGTCTTCCCAGAGTCCCCTGCCGTCATGAGCTCTGATGCAGAAATGGCCATTTTTGGAGAAGCAGCTCCCTACCTACGGAAGCCAGAGAAGGAGAGAATCGAGGCACAAAACCGCCCGTTTGATTCTAAGAAAGCCTGCTTTGCCATGGATGATAACGAAATGTATGTGAAAGCTGTGATCCAGAGCACAGAGAATGACAAAGTCACAGTCAAGACCCTGGACGACAGGGTAAGTGTAGATCTCAGATGTCCTCCATCAATTGGGCATCCTCACTTGTCTTTGGACTGGGATATTAGAAATCACATGCGGGTCCATAGGAATCTGAAGATAGTACATTACGGACACTTACCTATTCCATAGCAAAGTCACCGGTGAAAGCTCATATTCTAAACACCTTCACTCCATTTCTTTCACTTTTCCAGGACTTGGGCTTTGAGAGTTTTTGTGATGTCTGCTTTGGAGAAAGGGGAAGTTGAGGGCAGCAGAGTTTGGACCCTTTAAGGGAGAGATTGGTGCTGATCACTGCTGGGTGGGCCCTGAAAATATCTCTCCTCAGGCTGCAAAGTGACTTCCAGATCAAGCACTGAAAGTGATGGCTAGCTTAATGTCGAGAATTACTGTGCATCATTCAATCCAACATTTGCTGGACACTCACCACCTCTAGCATCCATCCCTTTGCAATGCAAGCAAATCTCAGCACCTGCCTTCCCACAGGTTACCATCTAGTGTGGGAATCAAGATGTGCCTGGCAGGTATGACTCTCAGTTCACAAACTCAGGCATATGAAGCAGATCTTTTATTTCTTGCCTGTTTGTTTATAGAACTTAACCTCTAATGTCAGCCTGTTTTCACTGGGAGGGAAATAAATTTTCTTCAGTCCTTCTCGGGGTCCCCTCCCATGGTTGTGTCTCATTTTCAGGAGCTTACACAGTACCGCACTGAGGATCTCACCACGGCCACCACCACCACCACCCCAACCCCAACTCTGAATGATCTGCTAAGAAACAAGTCTCAGTCTTTGAAGCTTCAGGATGCACAGACTTTTCCATCTTCCCTGTGCTACTTTGAGTGTCTCTAGTGTAGGGCAGTGGGACAAAAAAGTCTCTTTCCTCAAAGGATTTGGCATGTCCCAAATAAATCTCCCTCCTTTTATCTTTTCACTAAAACCCTCAAAGCTTTTCTAAGGGCTTAGGCTTTGGGAAAACAGTAGCCAGAAAGCCTTATAGGCTCTTTCTCATTTCTACCCTCTTTTTCTACCTCTCCTGAGTAATGGAATGCAGACCCAGCTGTATGCTTGAATGGGGAGTCAGGAGGGGGTGAACCCAGAGGAGGGAAATTAAGTAATAGTCTCAGAAATATTGTTCAGCCACGGGCCATGCTGCAAGTTCTAATGTTGTACTAGAGCAGAGATGTGAGGAATTATGGAACTCTTGAAAAGACGGGGAGACAGGAAACAGTCATGTAAGTGATGGGTCTTGAGCTGAACTTTGAGGGTTTCTGAACATAACTTCAGTGAAGATAGTGCAGACAAAGGAACCTACGTGAGTAGAAGTATTTAAGTGGAAATGCACAGAATACATTGGAGTATTCCTTTCCAAGTTTCCAACCTTTGTCTTGTTGAAACTCTCAAAGCAAATGGGGGTAAAGAGAGGCAACATGCTTTGGTCTGGACCATCCTGAGTCCCACCTGGACACTGAGGGCTGAAGGGCTCTGTTGCTGTGCGCACTTGTGACTCATTCTTGGCACACACGATGGCACGCTGACCAGGGCGGGGGGGGGGGGGGGGGGGGGGGGGGCGGGGTTGGGACATCAGACTGGAACTGGCTATGCACTTCGACCAGAATTGGGTTAATCAAGGACAGTTATTTGTAGATCATCTCTGGGAATGGAAATGACCCATGAAGCTATTCATGGTCATGGGTGTGGGGGTGATTACACTGCTGTCTCTTCCTCCTTCTACCACACCAAGTAGAGTGGGATTCAGAGCGTTGGCTTTCCTCTCCATCCTGTGCTTTTCCTCTCAATCCCCAGATGCTCACTCTCAACAGTGACCAGGTGTTCCCCATGAACCCTCCCAAATTTGACAAGATCGAGGACATGGCCATGATGACCCACCTGCACGAGCCTGCCGTGCTGTACAACCTCAAAGAGCGTTATGCAGCCTGGATGATCTACGTGAGCGCCCTTCAGCCTCTCCCTATTCCGTCTATCCGTCTGGATAAAGACAGGGTCCACATGTCGCATTTTCTGATTTTTCTCAGACCTACTCGGGCCTCTTCTGCGTCACCGTGAACCCCTATAAGTGGCTGCCGGTGTACAACCCGGAGGTGGTGGCCGCCTACCGAGGCAAGAAGCGCCAGGAGGCCCCGCCCCACATCTTCTCCATCTCCGACAACGCCTACCAGTTCATGCTGACGGGTGAGCGATTTCTTCAATACCTATTTTTTTAAAAACAACAAAAGTTTTTTAAGTTAATTATGCAAGCCCTTTAACTGGACTGGTTCTTAGCTAATTATGCAAACCCTTCAGAGGACTTGATCATGTGAATGAGGCAATGGTCAAGGTGACCTTAGGAGACTCCAATGATTTCATGATGCAAAGCCAGAGATGCATGTCTCCCATTAGAAGCCACAGTGCAGGGGCGCCTGGGTGGCTCAGTGGGTTAAGCCTCTGCCTTAGGCTCAGGTCATGATCTCAGGGTCCTGGGATCGAGCCCCATATTGGGCTCTCTGCTCAGCGGGGGGCCTGCTTCCCCCTTCCCCTCTGCCTGCCTCTCTGCCTACCTGTGATCTCTCTCTCTCTCTCTCTCTCTGTCAAATAAATAAATAAAATCTTAAACAAAAAAAAAAGTAGAAGAAGCCACAGTGCATAGGCCAGTGTTCCCCAATGGAGCCGCACTGTGCACCTGCTTATTTGGGGGAATGCGGAATGCAGGGAGATGTCCTGCCCCCACCTCCAAAGAACACCCCCCCCCCGCCCCTGCCTGACATGAGCATCCTTAGGAGAAGAGAGACTAGATTACTAGCCCCTAGGGCGCAAAATTGGAGAATTGGGCATAGCCATGTTCCCGCACTGTCTTCTTCCCCAGACTCGGGCTCCTCTGCCATGTCACTATGTTTTGAGTCACTGTCATCTGTCCCACTTTCACCTGACTTGTTTGGTGCAGACTCAAGAGGCAGAAGCAAGCCTGTGAGATATGTAGACGCTTAGAGTCCTCCACTAAACCTCCCGTTGCCCAAACCTCAGCCCTCCCTCTCTCACACTCAAGCCTAGCCATTCCTGCCCACCTAATATTGGTCTTCGAATCGGCTGAAGCTACATCAGTTTTCAAAGGAGGATGGACAGCACTATTTGCAGGAGTTTCCTAGGGCTTCCCTGCCAGAGTACCACAAAGCGAGTGGCTTACACACCAGAAACTACTGTCTCCAAATCTGAGGCTGAAAGTCCGAGGTTGGGGTCCTCTCCTCCCGAGGGCTGAGAGGCAGAATCTGTTCGCTGTCTCTCTCGCAGTTTCTTGGCTGTTTGCTGGCCGCCTTCGGGGTTCCTCTGTAGAAGCGTCACCCCGCCTAAACAATCACCTGTAGGTGACATTCTCCCTGTGTGCGTCTGTCTCCAAATCTCTCCTTTTGATAAGGACACGGATCTTATAGATTAGGGCTCCCCCACTCCAGTATGAATTCATCTCTTTTTTTTTTTTTTAAGATTTTATTTATTTATTTTTGAGAGAGAGAGAGAGAGAGTGAGCAAAAGAGAATGCCCGAGCAGGGGAAAGGAGAAGAAGCAGGCTCCCCACTAAGCAGGAAGCCCAATGCAGGACTGGATCCCAGGACCCGGGATCATGACCTGAGACGAAGGCAGATGCTTAACTGACTGAACCACCCAGGTGCCCCCAATGTGAATTCATCTCCACTAACAACTACAATGACACAGTTTCCAAATAAGGTCATATTCTGAGGTCGTAGGGGTAAGGACTTCAAAGAGTGAATTTGGGTAGATACAACTCAACTCATAAGTGATTATAAGTGGAAAACCATGATCACCTTCCACAAGTAGAGAATAAGGGTAAAAGAAAAACCTAGTGCCAACGAGTCAGTGTCCATAGATTCTTTTTTTTTTTTAAGATTTTATTTATTTCTTTGTCAGAGAGAGAGCGAGCACAGGTAGACAGAGTGGCAGGCAGAGGGAGAAGCAGGCTCCCCACCGAGCAAGGAGCCCGATGTGGGACTCGATCCCAGGACGCTGGGATCATGACCCGAGCCGAAGGCAGCTGCTCAACCAATTGAGCCACCCAGGCGTCCCCATAGATTCTAATTAGAAGCTGCCCCTTCCCACAAGCCCTGAGTCTGAGACTTGCTCTCTTTGTTAAAAAAGGAGAGGAGAAATTGCTGGCAAGCCGTTGAAGATCTATCTATGAACCAGAATCACTTTCCCACTGTGGGATTCTCTGTTCACTTGCCATGTGGTCCAGGCTATACATCCCACGTTCGGAAATCTACACAAACTGTCTCGAGGCATATTAGCTATGCCCAGATCCTTACACTGCTAGTCACAGCATCACCATATAGTCCACTCACCCCGAATGCTGCCCTATTTTTATGTTCTGCATGTTTGCGGTTTCTTCATTTCGTTTTCTCCCCTCTGCCTTTCCAGATCGAGACAATCAGTCCATCCTCATCACGTGAGTAACCTGGGTTTGCACCACGATACTGGGAAGCCAGAGCCGTCCCCTCCACTCCTTTATCTTACTTGCTTTTAACTCCACAGCGGAGAATCCGGGGCTGGCAAGACCGTGAACACCAAGCGTGTCATCCAGTACTTTGCAACAATTGCGGTCACTGGGGACAAAAAGAAGGAGCAGCAGCCAGGCAAGATGCAGGTGAGGAGCTCCCTGAATCTGGAGTTTTGCTGGAGTAAGGACAACGTAAAGATGGGGTGAGCACCGAGTGTATGCAGGGCTCAGTGCTCAGCAGAATGCTGGGGACAGGGTCTGTCCCACCAGGGCTTGTGGGGCACGGCGGAGGTGATGCCACCTCGTGGACACTGGTGGTAGCACCGGCTCCATCTGCAACAGCCCAGGGACTGTGAGCCGCTTCCCCTGGGAAAGGGATGTTTTGGGCAAGGTGCGCAGGGGTGCGGGGAGGGTTGATTTCTGATTGAAATTCCTAAGTCCCGTGCACAGTCCTGCTACTTTGCATTTCTGTTCACTTTGGGAACCACTGAGCAGGACAGAAGTTTGAAAGCTGCTTTGAAGACAGAAGGATAAGCAGTCGAGGGGCGGGAGGCGGGGTGGGGCTGGGAGTAAAAATTCTGCTTTCTCTAAGTGGACTTCTTTTTATAAAAGATTGTATTTATTTATTTGAGAGAGAGAGAGCACTACGGCAGGGGCAAGCATGAGAGGGAGAGGGAGAGGGAAAAGCAGACTTCCTCGCTGAGCAGCAAGCCCGGCACGGGGCTCGATCCCGGGACCTTGGGATCATGACCTGAGCTGAAGGCAGACGCTTCACTGACTCAGCCACCCAGGTGTCCCCATAAGCAGACTTCTGAGCAAAAATTCTCAGGACATATTTTTTGCGACTTAAAAAATCATTTTGAAAACCACAATTTCTATTGTACGATCCCTTGAGTGACTTTCTTTGCTCAATTCCATCTATACTTCTGAACCAAGATGTCTATATTAGACGGATCATGATCCATACTCTCACAGAGGTATGTATTCTAAAAAATCCACAATTTATAATGGAGTGTTATCGGAGAGGAAAGGAGGTCTGAAAAATCAAGAGGAAACCTGGAATCTGGGGTGGCCAGAGTCATGTTGATGTTCTACTGAGACCCTCTCTGGGATGGGACTCTGAAGTCTCCTCGGGCAGTGGGCACAAGCCCATGGGTACCTTCACCCATCCACACTGGCCACCAGGCTGGGCTGGTCAGCGTCTCTCCCTGGACCCTGCCCAGAGCATCCAGACTTTCGAGTCACCATGGGCTCCTTCAGAGGACACTCCAAAGTCCTCCCTTTGCTTTTTCTTGTTTATTATTAGGGAACTCTGGAAGATCAAATCATCCAGGCCAACCCCCTGCTTGAGGCCTTTGGAAACGCCAAGACTGTGAGGAATGACAACTCCTCAAGATTTGTAAGACGCAGTCCAATTTTAACCACCCACCCCCAAGAACCAAATCCTCTCCTCAAATGCTGGATTTTAAAAAATCCCACATAAACTAGAATATAGCCAGCCTTATTCTACACTTAAGTGATTCAGATCAACTGAGCCCCGCTGGGATAATGGGGTGCAGGGAAGAATATGTTGGCTCATTGTTGGCAATGCGGGGGGAGGGGGGATTTATCTGTCCATTCCTAAGTGGGCTCATCACCTCAGAACATCCAGAAGTCACGGTGATTCAAATTCCACAAGTAGAGAGCAATTCCTTTATGCTACACTTGGCCTCACTAAGTGGAAGCATTTTAAAATGCTGAAGTCCATTGAGCAATCTCCATTGGCTTATTAGCCATAGAAACCTGAGTTTGAATTAAGTGAGCAGGTTTGAACTCCTCCAGGTCAGAAGGCATTGGGAGAAAGAGAAACCTGGGGAAAGCAGGAGAGCTCAAAACGTGGGAATACATTGACGTTGTAGATACTAAAGGATATGTTCCATCCTTCAACATTTGGCTTAAGATTCACTCATCCAAAGAGGCCTTTACTTCCCCATGGGCAAATAAACAAACATCCAGCCCTCTACCTAACCTCACTGTACCACAGAATGAGCGGCTACCATGAGGTGAAGCCCTCGCTTATGCCTATAGTTGCAAGAGGCTGTCAGGGCTCCACACCTCTCAGGACCTGGATAATCTTGAGCTTGTGCTTTGTTGTTGCTTCTCAAGGATTAAATGGTCCCTGAGGAGAAAGTAAATGCAGCCATAGACTGAGCCATGAACCCTGACCTCTCTTTCTTTCCCTTGATCCTCTGTGCATTGCCCATCTGCACATCTGTCTTCCTAGTGCACAACTAAAAACCCTTCCTTGTGGGTAGTCTGGGTGTGTGTTACACAACAGATATATGGTGCACATATTTGCACCATGTTAAGAATTGAGCTAACCTGGCTCCAGCTTAAAATGGAAGGTGATATCTTTGGATACCCCCATTGCCACTCTCACTTATTGAGTACTTGGGTCTCTCTTCTTGGCCCTGATGCAGAATCACAATCACCCCGGTTAGCCTGTCCACCTTCCACCCACCAAACAAAGATTTGCAGGCTAAAACTTCCATCATCTTCCACCGAGCAGCTAGCAATACTGAAGACCAAGACTCATAGTTCACTCACGCCTTCACTGACCCTTCACCAACCAACTCTCCCCAAGCTTCACTCGGAAAATAGCGAGAAGATAATGGAGTGCTGACTACAGCCCAGACTCTGTGGGTAGATGAACAAGGCAAGATTTTTGCCTTCAGATTTGCTCACGGTGTGATAGAAACCAGTCATCCATAAAAGTTCACTTCTTGCCTCCCCTCAAAAGGGGGAGAACTCAGACTCTGAATGTGTATTTTGGGAGCCAGAGAACTTGGCCTGAGTCTGGGAGCTAGGTTTGCCTAATGTAAGCAACAAGGAAAACCAAAGCAAGAAATCTCAGAAGGAACACCCAGAGGTAGAAGGAAGGAAGGAGAGAGAAAGAAAGGGGTAGGGAGGAAGGAAGTGAAAGAAAGAAAGAAAAGGAAGGAGAGAGGGAGGGAGGGAGGGAGGGAAAGAGGGAGGGAGGAAAGGAAGGAGAAAGGAAGGAAAGAAGGTAAGTTGGCAAGATGGTCCAACCAGACCTATCAAAGGTATCCAGAAGCATTTGGGAATCCAGGTACCAGAGAGCAGGATAAAAACCAAGGGGACTGTCTAGAGTTAAGTGATCCCAAACAGAAGTTGGAGAGGGCGCCTTCCTCCCAAAATTAGAGGAACAGGACCAGATGTTTTGGGTAGAACTATCTGAGTCTTGGCAGCATGGGGATTCTGGGTGCCAGACAGCTAGAGAGGTGGGAAGTCCTTACTTCTATCACCACTCTCTCCCTGACCCTACTCTTCCCACCTGCACTGGGAGCACCTGGCAAAAACCAGCCACGGTACCATCTAAATAAAATAACTGTGATGTCTGTCAACCTGCCATTGGACAGGGGAAATTCATTCGGATTCATTTTGGAGCCACAGGAAAGCTGGCATCAGCGGACATTGAAACCTGTGAGTCCCAACGCCCGATTGGGCACAGCAGTGTTTGGCCACAGAGACACACCACCCAGGAACCTGAAACCACATTCTTTCTTATTACCCTTAGATCTCTTAGAAAAATCCAGAGTGACATTTCAGTTATCCAGCGAGAGAAGCTATCACATTTTCTACCAAATCTTGTCGAACAAGAAGCCGGAACTCATTGGTAAGTTCTTGGGGTGTTGGTCTCATCCTCCACATCAGTCACGTTGGAAAAACGGAGTGCATCGCGCATGCATGAGACACTAATGGGACCTCCATGTTTCACAGACTTGCTCCTCATTTCAACCAATCCCTTTGACTTCCCCTTCGTGAGCCAGGGAGAGGTCACCGTGGCCAGCATTGACGACAGTGAAGAACTTCTAGCAACTGATGTAAGCACCTTCTTTCCTTCCTTCTTCCTTTCAGCACAAATTACTGAGTTTGTGAACTGAGAGGCACGCCGGCAGTCTCATCAGAAACTGGGACCCAGGGATGCTCAGTGATCAGACCTAAGCTCTCAGAGTTCAAGATGTCCAGGGAATTAGTCCGGATGGGACCCCTCCCCGCTCACCTCCACCCCAGGAGATGCCATAGGGGGACAGAAAGTTCTCCAAAACAGTCCTCCAGTTCCATTCTGTAGCATTTTAGAGTTGGGTTTTGCACATATAAGGTTTTTTAAAGGTTTTGTTGGAACTTCTCAGGCTACAAAACCATCTGCACTGTTCTTTTAAGAATTTTTTAAAAATACAGCAAAGTGTAAAGCAGGAAAAAACAACTCAGTCTGCAGGAGGAGACGCTCCACGCCTCGTGCTCCCTGTCCCCCTCAGGCTCACGCTCAGCTCCCACACAACCTCGGCGCACCTGTCAGGCCTCCCACCGTTAGCTCTGGGAAGTATTTCCAACGTTGATAACTAGAATAATAACAGTAACTAAGTGCACTGAGCACTTACATGGGCTGGGAACTGAGATGAGTGCTTGATCTCGTTTAAGTCCCCTCCCACCAAAAAAAACCTCTTGTAAAATGCCCCCCCCCCATTTTACAAAGATGGAAGTTGAGTCTTAGAAGGAAAACACACAATTTGCTTCACGACAGTTTGCCAAAGACAGAACATTTGAAGTCAGATCTGCCCAACCCAAGAACCTGCCTTTTTTTTTTTTTTTTGGACTAATGGACACCATCTCTGAGCCATTAATCTCCCGCAGAGCTTCTCCTGGGTGATGGTTTATGGCCAAGTGCAAGGGACAGTGCTCCCTCCGAGGGTCTGCCCTCCCCAACAGGCTCCCCAGAAAGTAACGTCTTCACCTGATTCCTTTCAAAGTGGAGTGAAAGGTCTTTCCTTTTAACCTATAGCCACCTCTTCCTGCGACATATATATGCATCAGATGGGGTGGGATACGGAGTCAAGGAGGCCACTGAGGCTCAGAATGTCTCCGCACCCAGGTTGGCACTCAGCCTGGACCCCCCTTCTCCAAAAGGGGGCACCACCCCCAACGGTGCCTCATCGTCCAATACCGTCCTGCTGACACTGACCTGCCACCTCCCCAGACATGTTCCATGCATGTCAATCCCTCCTCCAGTGAGCATTGCTTAAGCTGCAAGTCCTGTTACATAATCAATACATATACCCCAGAGAGGGATTTTCTAGTTGAAATCTTTGCGGTGGAAGACGGGCCAAGTGGCTTTAAAACCAAGTCAGCAACTGCCTCTGGGCTCTGAAGTGACCCAGTGCTTACTGCAGACAGACCTTTATCGCCTGCTACCTGGGTGACTTGGGCAGGTCACTTAGCCTGTTAGAACCTCAGGTCTCACCTGGGACTTTGGAAAGATCTGCGCACCTCTGAGGTTCTCATAGCGACATGGTGAGACAACCTATGGATGGTGCCTCACCCCTCGCCTAGCACAACCCCTCTGCAGAAGTTTGCCCCTTTCTTATTTGAAAAATGATGGCGTTCTCTTCGATGACCTTCTCTTCCAGTTCTAATAGGCTGGGGAGCCGTATTGTCTCAATTCTGAACAACGCCGGAATTCCTGGATTATAATGCCAGACTCTCAAGGCGTTAGACACTATCTCTCAGACACACTCCATGAGAATTCCTTCTCCTGGTATTGCATGATGGTTCCCAGTGGCCTCATCCAGAAAACAGCCCCAAATCTATGTAAAGGATTCAAATCAGTTCTGGTTGGATGGAAGAAAACGGAGTATTCACGTTTTATTCCCATAATCTCCACCCTCCCACACAAACATGTTAAAGAAATGGCTTTTAACCCCTAAGTGAACAAACTGCCCTGTCCTCCACTTCTTTGGGCAAATGCTGTCTCAGACTGTACAGAAGGGGTGAGGTCTTCAAGGACAATGGAGTCCCTGGGATGACAGCCCTTTTGCTAACTCCTAGAATGCCATTGACATCCTGGGCTTCAGCTCAGAGGAAAAAGTGGGGATCTACAAGCTCACGGGGGCCGTGATGCATTACGGGAACATGAAGTTCAAGCAGAAGCAGCGGGAGGAGCAGGCCGAGCCCGACGGCACCGAAGGTAACCACGTCTGGGGAGAGACTAGCGTCTGACACTGTCCCTGTGTTCATGGGTGGCCGGCGCCCTGTGAGATGAGCTCTGGGTTCCTCCCGAGAGGTGCTCTTTGGAAGTCGCTCAAACAGGATGTGGGGTGTCCAAAGCTCATTGTATTTGCCCTGGGGAGGTCCACTCCCCCTGTCTAGGAATCCTATAGTGGCAGATCCTTGAAAAACGAAAGTTATCATTCTTGTGAATGAATAATCACCTCGTTACCTCTCACCCTCGCAGTCACCTGTTACCTTAAGGTAGACATTGAGGAGAGGATATGGTTCTGTGGACTTCCCTTTCTCTCTGTTCACATAAGCAAAATGTGGTCCTAAGCACCTGGGCCAGGTGAAGGAGTTTCTTCTTCCCGGGGCCTTCAGTCCCACTCTGACATCTGTTGAACTTGACCCTGAACCCAGGACTGGTGTACAGATCTCTCCACCCCCTACCCCATGACTCTCACCTGATGGTATCCCCATCCTCCTCTGCCTGGTCCTGGAAACAGAGCAGGGGGCAGTGGGAGGAGCTACTGGCAGCAGGACACACCCACCGTGCGCCCCCTTCATCCACATCATCTCTCGCACTGTGTCTTACAAGGTCTGTAAGGAAAAGGCTGGTTCATCTCCAATAATTCTACCTATTGTAACATCGCCACAGTGTGTCTTGAGCTCTCCTCACCCCGCCATAATAGGCAAGAACAATAGCCTTGAGAGAAAGACCAGGAAAATATATGGGACTTTATCACTGTCCATAAAGGCTCACCTGATTAGGCTATGGTTGCCCGGGATAATCTCCTTTTATTAATTCCAAGTGGACTGACTAGGGACCTCATGGCAGGAGTAATAAACAGCCCATCCGCATTCACCGCCCCCCCCAAACCCGCACAACACCAGGGGGCGCCAATCCTCAGGGCCATCTTGGAATCCTGCTTGTGGAGTGGTGCAAGGTAAGAGGCAGCAGAGAAACTCTGTTCAGAGCAAGAGACCCTGATTGGGGTAATCAGGGAAGGCTTCCTAGAGGAAGAAGGCACCAATATGGACTTTGAAGGATGGGTAGGATTCTCAAAGGTGTTGTGGGGAGAAGGCAGTCTAGACAGGACACATGATGATCAAGGCGGGGGTGGGGGGAAGGAATGTGAGGGGACAGAACAGCGGCAGGGGTCCTCTATGGCTACAGAAGATGATGCGTAAGAGATGGGGATTAAAAAGCAGTTATTTTGGTATTAGTTGGAGAAGGCCTTGAGTGCCAGGACATATGGTTTAGAATTACGTGGTAGGTACCAGAAAATATGAACTGCCCACTTAGCAGGAGAAGTTCATGGGAATTAATTGGTGAGCAGTCGGGCTTCCCAAAAGTGTGGGGCCCTGTGGGAGATGCCAGCTATTTTGAAGGGGAAGCGAGCAGAATTTGCAGCCCGTCTGACCACAGGCAGGTCAGGGATGAGGAGGAAGGATGTAATAATCACCCAAGCTTTCAAGTGTAAGTGACTAGGAGAATCCCATCTACCTACAAGGGCAGAGCAGGAAAAAGGGACAGTTTGAGCAAAGAGGAAAACATGCATTTTAAACACTTGACAAACATGGTCCTGGATTTTTATAGGCTCAGTTCCCCAGCCAGCAATAAAGCAACTTAGTCTCAACCAAGAGGAGCTACCCTTAGAGGAACAATATTTCTCTACCTTCTTGATGAGCTCAGTGCAGGCAGCCAGATCTGACCCAAAGTCAACAAAATTCCCAATGAACTATATGAAATTGCCAATTATCAACTGCTTTTGACCTTCTCCCAACATCTGAAGACTGGGTCAAAGTTCTGTAGCTCTCTCTCAGCTATAAGCGTGGTATCTTGCAGGAATTTAGGAAGCTGCTTAACATATATTGTGAACCATCCAAATGGTGCCTCCGTTATTCCTATGCCATTTTTTTTAAGTTAACACACTCCAATATTACTGTGTAACTGTATCTTCTTAAAAATGAAACTTAGGGGCGCCTGGGTGGCTCAGTCAGCTAAGCATCCAATTCTTGATTTCAGCTCAGGTCGTGATCTCAGGGTCAGGAGATCGAGCTGCATGTCAGGCTCTGTGCTGACCGTGGACCCTGCTTAGAATTCTCTCTCTCCCTCTCCATGCACCCCTCCCCTGCTCTCTCTCTCTCTCTCCCCCCAAAAAGGAAATTTAAATATCAGTAGGTCAAGATCACCCTTCAAGATTGCATCTGGAAGGCAAACTAAAGTTCTAGAAAACCTGTGCCCCTGGACTATGAGATCAAACTTTCTCAGACAATCCCAGTCCCAGTGCACATAAAAACACCAAAAAGGAGTAAAGGAAACATTTCTGGGAGGCCCCAGGGTCTGGCTACATCAGCCACTGCCGTCTCTGTGTAACCCCATTGCCCTCTTCCTTCAGTAGCTGACAAAGCTGGGTACCTGATGGGTCTGAACGCTGCAGAAATGCTGAAAGGCCTGTGTTGTCCAAGGGTGAAGGTTGGCAACGAGTATGTCACCAAAGGGCAGAATGTCCAGCAGGTAATGGAGTTGCTCTGAGCTCAGCTGACTCAGTTTTTCTGCTATTTTAACCACCATCCCAAAGTTCTTTAAGCTGCAGGTGTCCAAAATACATATACAACTGCCTTCAGCATTAAGGGGAATTTTGTTCTTAGGTCCCAGGGGTAGCTTAAGGAAGGCACATGGAAGAGCGCCGTTAGGCACCAGGAGGGCCGAGACCAGAAACTGAAGGGTCCTCTGGAGCCAGACAGCCCCTCTGCAGCTCCTTCCCTGGGGTTCCATGGACGGTCATTGCTCTGCTTCTCTTCCGTGTCCTCACTAGGCAGACAAGCTCTCTCCACCTTACCTGCCCATGGCCACCCCACAGCTCCCAAGTTCACATCTCCGTAGTTCAGCCTCCCATGGAGACTGAGACCAGTGTCTTTATCCCAATTCCAAATTCTCAGGAAAGACACTCCGTGTAACCCAACTTGGATCAGTAGTGCACCTCTGGTTCAGTTATGTGCGGCCAAGTTCTAGAGTCATATGTTAATACCATGGTGGTTAGAAGACTATCTTTGTAAATGGGATAGTTCTCAGAGGGAGGGGAATATCCTAAGCTGGCAAGTGCTTTAAGGTATATTTAATATCATGCTGCACTATACGAAATTGCCAATCTCTAACCGCTTTGACCTTGAAGACCTCATTGGCTTCAGGCTTCAACCTTGAGGATTGAGTGGGTGATCTTTCTTCAAGGTGACCAACTCGGTGGGCGCTCTGGCCAAGGCCGTCTACGAGAAGATGTTCCTGTGGATGGTCACCCGCATCAACCAGCAGCTGGACACCAAGCAGCCCAGGCAGTACTTCATCGGGGTCTTGGACATCGCCGGCTTTGAGATCTTTGACGTGAGTTGTTGGAATAAATGCCCTTGTTAAGGCCCTTCCGTGTTGTGTCTTCTTTGCGGAGCCCCCGCTGGATTTTCCAGACTCACTCCAACTCTTGCTCTTTGCGACACCCAGTTCAACAGCCTGGAGCAGCTGTGCATCAACTTCACCAACGAGAAGCTGCAGCAGTTCTTCAACCACCACATGTTCGTGCTGGAGCAGGAGGAGTACAAGAAGGAGGGCATCGAGTGGACCTTCATCGACTTCGGGATGGACCTGGCTGCCTGCATTGAGCTCATCGAGAAGGTAGAGGAAGAGAGCCTGCTCCCCAGGGACTGCCCCTCCTTGGCGGGGACCGTCATCTCTTTGCTCTCACTCTACCCTGTAGGTAGAATAATGATCCTTACACTACTCTTCCAGCCTCCGGAGAGCTGAATCCACTTGCACAGACAAGTGTCTGGAATGCATGCATAATGCAAACACCTATACAGATACATGGCTGGTCAAGATCCAGGGCTCAGTTCTCCCAGGAATGTGAACCGGAGCCCTGGAGGAACAGTGACATTTCATACCTTTGTAACTTGTCCAAAGACCCTAGGAGGACAGACAACGGACCTGTAGAGTTCTTGGCAAAACGTTACTATAAAAACAGCCGAGGAGGGGGCGCCTGGGTGACTCAGTTGGTTAACCGTATGCCTTCGGCCCAGGTCATGATCTCAGGGTCCTGGGATCGAGCCCCACATCAGGCTCCCTGGTCAGCGGGGAGTCTGCTTCTCCCTCTGCCTGCCGCTCCCTCTGCTCATGCTCTTGCTCTCTCTCACTCTCTCTCAAATAAATAAATAAAATCTTAAAAAAAAAAGATAACTAAAAAAAAGAAATTCCCATACATTTGGAGCACTGGTGATATTGGAATGAGTTTATCTTCCTAACGTGGCTGCTAAGAAATTCAGACATGATTGTTTCAATATTACTCATACTATTTTATGTGTATGTATGTTACTTTCTGTTTTGGAGGGGTGGTGGTAACCTATTGCTAAAAGTGAGCTACATTTATATGCATACAGTTTCTTTCCATGTTCTTTTGTTCAACAAGCATTCATTAAGCGTTTACTCCATGTCTAGCTCCATACCCCATGGTGCTCCGTAACGAGTGGTAACACCAGAAAGGTTGTATTTGACTCCTGTAGACAATGGAGTCATTAAGACCCACTATTAAATGCTGAGTCGTGGTCTGTCATCCTACTTTCAGCCCATGGGCATCTTCTCCATCCTGGAAGAGGAGTG
This sequence comes from Taxidea taxus jeffersonii, assembly GCA_003697995.1. Classification (NCBI taxonomy): domain Eukaryota; kingdom Metazoa; phylum Chordata; class Mammalia; order Carnivora; family Mustelidae; genus Taxidea; species Taxidea taxus. The sequence continues at coordinate 35,585 of ML098977.1, forward strand.
CATGTTCCCCAAGGCCACAGACACCTCCTTCAAGAACAAGCTCTATGACCAGCACCTGGGGAAGTCCAACAACTTCCAGAAGCCCAAGCCTGCCAAAGGCAAGGCCGAGGCCCACTTCTCTCTGGTCCACTATGCCGGCACCGTGGACTACAACATCGCCGGCTGGCTGGACAAGAACAAGGACCCCCTGAACGAGACCGTGGTCGGGCTGTACCAGAAGTCTTCCCTAAAGCTGCTGTCCTTCCTTTTTTCCAACTACGCTGGTGCAGAAACAGGTGAAATTCCCCACCCCGCCCCCACTGTGTCTACGTAATTACTTATGACCCAGAGCTGCTCCTTGAAGAACGACTATTCCATTGTGATCGTCAGACTGAGCTGGATTTATTTGTCTGTCTCTGATTATCCAATTTTCTTTCTCCTATGCTTTCTCTCCCTTAAGAGGAAGTCCCTGGGCTCCCAGGGGACAAAAGAGCCAGTATCACGTTTTTAAATAGCTTTTAAAGATTGAGATGGGGTGGCTGGCTGGCCTATTCTGGTTATTTCAAGTAAATGGAATCACTTTGCACCTGGCTTCTTTCATGTAGCAGAATGTTCCCAGGATTTACCTGTGTTGGGACACACTTCCTTTTATAGATGAGTAATATTCCAGGGTGCGGATAACACACATTTTGTCTATCCACTGGGGAATTGATGGACATCTGGCTACTGATGATCATGCTGTTATGAACACTTGTTTACAAGTTACTATGCTGGCTTATGGTGTCAATTCTCTTGTATGTATCCATAGGTCATTTCTCTTGTATATATCCATAGGCCCTGAACAGCTGAGTCTTATGGTAACTCTGTATCCAGTTTCTCCAGGGACCTCCAGACTGTTTTTCCAAAATGGTTGCACAAGCCAGTATCACTTGCTAAGTTTATTCACATTGTATTTTTAAAATAATCCCCAAAGAACAGTTTTAAGATGATGGACTGTCTTAAATGCATCAATTTAAAAAATTAGTGTTCTCAATGTGAAAATATAGACAACGTAATCATTCGTTCTATAATTATATTATTTTTAAAAAAAAACAAGAAGGGGCACCTGAGTGGCACAGTGGGTTAAGCGTCAGTGGGTTTGCATGCAGATCATGACCTTGGGGTCCTGGGACCGAGCCCCATGTCAGACTTTGTGCTCAGTGCAGAGTCTCCTTGGGATTCTCTCTCTTCTTCTCCCTCTGTCCCTTCCCCAGATATCTCCCTCTCTCTCAAATAAATAAATAAATCTTAAAAAACAAGACAGAACAAAACCTCTTCAGCTCTGTGACATCAAAAGAAAACCAAAAGTCCCATTTCGGGGTCCAAAGGACGTGGCCACCACTACAAAAATAAAAAGAATCCTTGTGCACTATTAGTGGGAATGTAAGTTGGTGCAGCCAACTGTGGAAAACAGTATGGAGGGTCCTCAAAAAATTAAAAATAAAATTACCATATGATCTAGCAATCCATATCTGAAGGAAGCAAAATCACTGTCCTTAAGAGATTATCTATACCCCATGTTCATTGGATCATTATTTACAATAGCCAAGACATGGAAACAACCTCAATGTCCATTCACAGATGAATGGATAAAGAAAACATGGTGTACTTTTCAGCCATAAAAAAAAAAAAAAAAGAGAGAGAGAGAGAAAATCTTGGGTTTGTGACAACATGGATAGACCTTGAGAACATGATGTTAAGGGAAATGAGCCAGAGAGAGAGATAAATCCTGCACCATCTCACTTATATGCAGAATCTTAAAAAAAAAACCTCTCTCTCATGGAAACAGAGATCGGACTTTGTGGTTGCCGGAAGCAAGGGGTGAGGGGTGGGGGAATTGGATGAAGATGTCAAAAGATACCAACTTCCAATTATAAGATAAATAAGTTCTGGTATGTAATGTACGGCAATTGCGTATTTAAAAGTTGCCAAGAGAGTAGATCCTAAAAGTTCTCATCACAAGGAAAGTTATCCTAACCAGGTAGGGCACGAGGTTAACTAAACAACGTGACTATTTCAAAATACAGACATGTATCAAACTATTCTGGCCGTACACCGGAAAGATACGCAATGTTATTTCTATGTCAGCGATAGCTCAGTAACCCTGGGGAGCAGGGGGAGGGCTCAGGGTTGAATCTGACACACCCTCTGTGTCTGTCTCCAGGTGACTCCGGGGGAAGCAAGAAGGGCGGGAAGAAGAAAGGCTCCTCTTTCCAGACCGTGTCGGCGGTGTTCAGGGTTTGTGTTTTGGCAGCTTCTGCGTTCGGTTGTTTTTGTGCTCCGTGAAATGGTGTTCGCTGACGGTAGTGTGCTCCTTCTGATTTGGGTCCCAGGAAAATTTGAACAAACTGATGACCAATTTAAGGAGCACTCACCCTCACTTCGTGCGATGCCTGATTCCCAATGAGACCAAGACTCCCGGTGAGTAGGAATCCATCAGAACCGGGCTCCCCAAAACGTGTGCAAACTTCTGTGTGCGTTCGTGCGGGTTTCCCTGAGCTGAGGGTCGTGGGGTTTACCACCTCTCAAGGTCACCCGTGAAGTGACATGGCCAGATTTAGCATATACGAATACAGATGCTCCGTTAAGTTCGAATTTCAGATAAACAATGAAACATGTCTTCGTGTAAGCATACTTACCCGTGCAGTGTCTGGGATACCCTTACACTAAACAATGGTTTCCCATATCTGAAATTCAAATTCACCTTGGCGTCCTATGTCTTATCCGGCACCCCTACTCTGAAGTCCGAATCCCTCATAGTCAAGTACGTAGAGAGGCATATCAGATCCGTGACTTTCCTGGGGTTTTCCAAGAGCTCTGTGACTCCTTTCCCCCAAAGAACACCACTGCGTCTGAATAGTCCACGGTCAAAACACCTGTTTCCCGAGGCGAGAGGGTATGCAATTACTCTCCACCTGTTGCTGCCCACGGGACCCTCAGCTTTCTGCGCTCTAAAACGAGGATTAAGGTGACATTTCATGCATGCATTCACTTACGTAGCTACTCCACTTCGAGCCGGGCCACATGCCCGGTGAACACTCAGTGTGTCTGGCTGTCAGTGATAATCCCAACAGTTGTTATTAGTAGAATTACAAAGAGAAGAATTATGATAATAATGTTAGGTATGATAATGACTATGAGAAATGATGACATCGTGGGAAACTAATTTATTTATTAATTAAATAAAAATTAATTTTTATTTTATTTCATTTTTTATTCATAGCTATTTTATTATATTTATATTTTATTTTTATTATAGTATTTTATTTTAGTTATTTACCTTTTTATTTTTATTTATCTTACTTATTAATAACAAATATTAATTTATTGCTATATTAATAATTAATTGCTTATATTGTTACAGTATAAGTACATTACTAATACTTATTATTATTATTATTATTATTATTATTATTATGGAAAACCAGGCATTTTAATTCTCTAAACGACCTCGGCTACTATGTGTAGTGGAATCCATCTTCTGTGGAAGTCCACGTTTAAGGCAAAAGCCAGCTGAAAACTTGCTGTTAGGACCCACATTGCTTTTGCAGGCTACGGCCCTCCCAGTGCACCCAGCACAGCCCACCTCTCCTCCAGGGTTGGAATGGAGCTGTTTCTCTGGTTGCTGCGCATCAGATGAAATTGTTGGCTTGTGTGCAGCTGTCTAGTCACAAAAGCAGATTTCCGTTACTGTTTTTGAGCCCATGTTGGCACAGATCAAAGGTGGGGGTCCATGAAGCACTTGCCTGCAGGTGTTAGGTGACGGGGATGGATGGCCCCTCGATGGGGAAACCTGTGCCTCTAGGAGCCCCCAGGGATTGAGCAATCCACCGCCTGCCTTTTTCTCTTGGAAGGAGAATTATGACATCACCATCCCTTCCTCTCCATTTTGCTTCTCCTTCGTCCTGGCCCCGCTCCGTTTTCTTTCTCATTTCCGAGAATAGACTGACCCTAGTACAGGAGCATGGGCGAGGCTTTGGAAAGGACCTGGTGGGGCTTCTTCCTTTTCTAAAAGAGAGCGTAGAGACGGAGGAGATTGAAGTGCCTGCCCCAGGGCGTCTGGAGCTGGGGCTGGACCAAACCACCAGCACCACTGCTCTGGGCAATGGTGGATGGTGGCTGCTCACACAAGGGGAGCGAGGGGACAGTGTGGGAGGAATGGGCCAGTAGGCTGAGCAGGTCAGGAGGGGCTAGTTTGGATCATCTCAGTGGGCCCCAGGCTGTGGGGACTGCCATCGTCGTCCAGTGCCCGGCCTGAGCGTGGCAGCCCGATGAGGCAATGGTTGGGGGACCATTGCTTTGGATCTTAGCTTGTTGGGACTGAGATGTGTGCTCCCAGGGGAGCAATCTGCCATCCTAGGAACTGGCTCTTGGTGGGCGAGGGGGGGCGGTCAGTCTCTCAGGGTCTGCAAGTCCCCAAAGTGCCAAACATCATAAAATGAAGTTTTTGCATTTGCAATATTTTGCATTTTAAGACGCACGATTCACACAACTGCCCGCGAGGCTGAGCCGGCAGGAGGAAGGAGTTTGTTGGAGGTGCTGAATGAGGGATAACTTGAGAAAGGGAAGGCAAGGCAATAGCTCGGGGGACTTTTTTAGAAGTTTTGCGCATAAGTCAGAGGGCAGAGAGGATCGTTCTTGATGGGCCTTCCAGACACTGTGTTCGCCTGGGTTGGGAGGGACACGGGGAGAAGTCAACCCAGTTCTGAGCCTGCAGCGACAGCAGGGGCCCCGGGGAAGGAGGGAGCCCAGTCTGAGCTCTGAGACTACCGGGCAGGGCCCTCACCTCTCCAGGAAATGGGGGCACCCAGCTAGCGAATACCACAGCTGGCATCGGAACCCCCTCCGATTCTCATCCAAGAAATCCCGGGAGCTGGACTTGGTAATCCATCAGGTTTGCTCCCACGAGATGCCCTCTGCGTGTCTGATGTCTCTCCTGGGTCTTAACCACTCCTCCCTTGAGACTGAATCACGGGGCCGTAGAACCTTCAGGAATGATGGAAATATTCCTCGTCCCTGCCCTCCAGTACGGCAGCCTCAGGGTGCATAGTACACCTGGTGCGGCTAAGAAAATGAACTTTTCAATCTTAATGAATTTAAATTTTAATAACCACATGGGGCCAGAAAGTACTGCAGACAGCACAGTCCAGCAGCAGAGCCTTGAAAATGGCATGAGTAGTCATCTCTCCTCTCAGCCACCGAGAAAACTTGTGAGGCTTCTAGAAGCTTCCAGAAGGCTCGTCAGAGACAGCTTTAGCCTCCCTCTCCCCAGCAACCTAGGGGAGGCACAAGGAAAGCTATTATGCAGCCATAAGAAGGCTTGTGTAACCATGTACACAGCTACAATACAGGATTTTCTCAGTCCTTGTTTGTGCATGACCCAAGAGCGTTCCTGGTAAGGGCTTGTCCCTTTGGCTCCTCTTCTTCCTCCCAATGTTGGTGTCCCCTCTTCCTTCCCAGAGCTCATGCTCCACGATCAGCAGAGGACCCCCCTGCGTTCAACCCTTTGCATCCTCTAAAGCACAGCTGTCCTTTGCTCTGTTTCTCTGCTCCCACTAAAGGCACAGCCTGCAGACACTATAGCCTTGACCCTGAGTAGAGAAGGGCACAGCATGTTATCTAATGGAAAGTTCAGAGGGCTACCCATACTCATTCTAGCCTAGCTAGACTCGAGGGTTATCAACAGGGTCAAGATCCATATTTTGGGTTTTAGCCCATAGGAATGGGATACTCACGTGTCCCCAGGGGTTGGGATTATCTCCTACTGTGAGACTATATCCATCCTCTCCATCTTAGAGTTGGCATTAACCCTTTCCGCTCAAGTCTGGGTGTGTTGGTGTGTCTCACGGTGGCCAGACCATCAAAGACAAAGAAAAAGCCCCTGGCATACCCCGGAGCATGATGGACCACAACTTCTCTCCCCAGGCGTGATGGACCACTACTTGGTCATGCACCAGCTACGCTGTAACGGGGTCCTTGAGGGCATCCGGATTTGCAGGAAAGGATTCCCCAGCCGGATCCTCTATGCAGACTTCAAACAGAGGTAGGTCACCTGGCTTTGCATCTCTCCCCTCCCCCTCTCTTTTTAAGATTTTATTTATTTATTTGAGAGAGCAAGAGAACATGAGAAGGGGAGTAGGAGAGGGAGAGGAAGAAGCAGATTCTCCCACTGAGCATGGAGCCCGACACAGGGCTCGATCCTGGGACCCCAAGATCATGACCTGAGCTGAAGGCAGATGCTTCACCCACTGAGCCACCTAGTCATCCCCGTATCTCTCTCCTTCTGAGGGCTCCTTGGACTGAGTGGTTGGTGAGTTCTCAGCTTCCCAGTGTTTCTGTGAGCCTTCTCTTTAGCTGGGGGGATGAGCTATGCCCAAAGTGAGGGCCAGGCCTGCCCGAACTGGTTCCAACATCAGTCCCAACCCTCCACCTCGACTGGGCCTCCAGAGCGGAGCTTCTCACCTTCTGCGCTATTGACATCGGGGACTAGATGATCCTTTCTTGTGGGGGTTGTGTGTGTTGTAGGATTTTAGCAGGATCCCTGGCTTCTACCTACAGTATCAGGAGCCAACCACACCCCGCCCACTCTGGGACAATCAAGAATGTCACCAGAGGGGCACCTGGGTGGCTCAGTGGGTTGGGCCTCTGCCTTCAGCTCAGGTCATGATCTCAGGGGCCTGGGATCGAACCCCGCATCGGCCTCTCTGCTCAGCGGGGAGCCTGCTTCCTCCTCTCTCTCTGCCTGCCTCTTTGCCTACTTGTGATCTCTGTCTGTCCAATAAATAAATAAAATCTTTTTTAAAAAATGTCACCAGACATTGTCGGATGCCTCCTGGGCAGCGGGGGAGAAGTGCAGGTGGGGGGGCTCAGTTGTCCCCAGTTGAGTCCCGCTGCTCCAGACCAGCTCTCTCCTCCCAGCTGCCATCTGGGCCCACAATTCCAGGCCTTGTCTGGAATAGAGGAAGGGCGAGGACCCTCCTGGAGTAGGGGGACCACAGGTCTGCGCATCACAGATGATTTCAAGGTTCTTTTATGCAGTTAACTGTTTCCTCTGAAAACAAAACTCCAGCTGTGTACCCCTTCTCCCAGACTAGCTATACAATAGTCCATGTCCTCCTAAGGCTGGAGCCGGAGAAGATTCTAGAAGGCCTGGTCTTAGGTATAGGGCAGGCCTTGTCTTAGCTATGGGGCCTTTCTCGGGGATTGGGTCCATTCAGAAATGTTGTCCCTCAACGAAGACCACCTTCCATGCTAGCACTGCCAAGCCAATGCAGAGAGGTCCAAGTAGATGTTAGGCCTGACCCGGCTTCCGAAGCCAGATTGGAGGGAGGGTAAGGTGTTTTCTCAGCTTTTTTTGTGCTCGGCCAGCTGCTGGCAGACTCTTGTCCCTTAAACCCTGCTGGCTCTCCAGAGTCCACGTGCCCCCAGTGGAGGGCATGGTCTTTCTGGCCATGGGTCTTCCCAGAATGGGTTGGGCCCTGGCAGGGGTAAGGCCCCGGGACAGAAAGGAGCAGGGTGCAGCCCTCAGGAAATTGCACGCACGGAGGGATCACCCTCCCAGCTCTGTGGGCCAGACCCCCTTCTCCCCCGAGACGCCCCTCTCCCCCACTCCGCAACACCCGGCTGCTCACAGGTGGCTGACCAACCACGCTCCACAACCCCCCCTGCCCCGCAGATACCGGATCCTCAATGCCAGTGCTATCCCCGAAGGACAATTTATTGACAGCAAAAATGCTTCTGAGAAGCTTCTGAGCTCCATCGATGTGGACCGGGAACAGTATAAGTTTGGGCACACCAAGGTGAGAACACACAGAGCTGGGACACCTCCCCATCCGCCCTGCATCACCCATGGCCCCCGGGCTGCTTGTTGGCTGGTGGGAGGAAAGGACCGCTCTCCCCGTCCAGCCAACTGACTGCCCCGTTGCGCAGGAGCCCACGCAGAAGGAGCCTGGGTCTGGGGACCGAGAATCCTGTCCCCGTGTTGGTTTTTAAGTGTCTAGAGACTTAATTGGAAGCCAGACCCCCTCACCCCCACCCCAGTATTGGAAGAAAGCCATAGAAAGTTCTAGGGTCCTAAGAGAGCAGAGCAAAGGCACTTTTATGTGGGACGAGGAAGCCAAGGAGAGAGGAGAACGCAGTAAGGATTCCAGGAACAGTGAGAACTTGGAAGGAATGATAATAACAGATAGAAATGGCCCTGTGACTCGCCCTCTGTGCACCTGGCATTCAGTCTTCCCCATAACCCGAGGGACATGAGGCTAATCCTGACCTCATGGGGTTACAGGGAGGGCAAGGGAAATGAAGGCTCCCAGAGGGCAAGAAACGTGCTCAAGGTCACAAGGACAGTGAGGGACAAAGGCCAGCTTCAAATCCTGGCCTGACCGCAGAGCTCTCCCTCCTGGAAAGGGTCAGACTGGGGCTTGCGGTCCCCCAAAGCGGTCCTTCAGCTGGTGTGGGCCATGGGTAAGTGGCCCTGAGGAACTGTCTGCGAGTTTCTCCCATTCTGGACACAGTGGAGCTCGGAGGGTACTTTCTGGGCTCATCCTTGCCTCCTGTGTGGGAGCTCTGTCTGAATCGGGCCGTGGGTGTTGGAGGGGCCTGGAGGGGCCGGGAACGTCCTATGCAACGAGCTCAGGAGAGGCCCCTGTGGGGCCGAGTGGACGGCCTGTCCCAGGCCACGGCTCTGAAGGCTGAGGGCTGCGCTGGGCGGAAACTGGCTCCCAGGAAGACCCCGGGTTGCACGGCAGCTGGGAACACGGCCGGGCTCGTCTCTCCTCTGACGCAGGTGTTTTTCAAAGCTGGGCTTCTCGGACTCCTGGAGGAGATGAGGGACGGGAAGCTTGTGACCCTGATGACACGCACACAGGCCGTCTGTCGGGGATACCTGATACGGGTGGAGTTCAAGAAAATGATGGAGAGGAGGTGATGTGGGCCCTCGCCCCGCCTTACCCTGCCCTCCCTACTTCACAGCTGCTGGTTGCTTGCCAGTTTTAGTCTCGGAGCATCGAGGTCCTTGCGCATTCACCTACCCCAGCACCTGCCGAGCAGCCTGTCCATGCTTGGGGACCCTGCATGGTGCTGGGCACACAGAGAGCAGCCCTGCCCTCCAGGAGCTCAGGGGAGGCACCCAGCACAGGTTCCCTTTGCCCGCGTTCATGAGGCCAGAGCCAGGCATCCACTGGGAAGCCATGGCAGGTGCCTATGGGGGCAGTGAGAGGACCGGGTTTGTAGATGATAAGGGCCTGAACTAGGACATAGTCCAGTGGTGTGGAAGCAGGGGATGGAGTCCAGGGACACTGAAGAGTCTTACTCCTTCAGTAATTCACCAGCGACCCTGATGGCTGGTAACATGCAGGGATTTCAGGGAGAGGGGAGTTGGGGGGTCCCTTCTCCCCAATTCCCTGATGCCCTATATGGCTCTGACATGGGTATTGCCATGTGGGCCACCATTGTGCATTAGTCAAGAACAATTCACGGGCATCTAGCTGGGTGAGCTGAATGGAAGCCAGCACAGAAACGGGGGAAAGAGCCCTGGGCAGGAGCCAGTTTATGGGAAAGGGAAGCAAGTTTTGAGGCACACATGAGCTCTGCAGAGCGGGAGATAAGGCAGGTGTCTCTAGGACATTGGCGATAGTCGAAATCAGGAAAAACGGCAAATTCTAGGAGAGCAAGTGTTGGGGAAACGATCCTGGGCGTACCCGCCCAGGTAAGCAGGAAGAGGGAGCCCACGCGGCAGAGGGCACCATGAGACAGGAATCATGGAATCAAAGGCAAGGAGGTCTTTCAAAAACGGGAGAGTCAGCCATTCAAATGTGGGAGATGGGCGCCTGGGAGGCTCAGTCAGGTGGACGTCTGACTTCAGCTCCGGTCGTGATCCCAGGGTCCTGGGATTGAGTCCCATGTGGGCTTTCTGCTCAGCAGGGAGTCTGCTTCTCCCCCTGCCCCCCCACCTGCTCCTGTTCTGTTGCTCTCCCTCTGTGTCAAATACGTAAATAAAATGCAGGAGACAGACTCAGGCAAGTAGGGATGAAGATGCTCCCCACATTGGTGATCTGGATCTTAGGGACTGTGTTCCAGTACTGTGGTGGGGGTGGGAGTCTGATAGGGGGCGGGGTCCTCAAATGGTCCCGTGCTCTCTCTCACCTCCCAACCTCTGTGCATGCCGCTGCTTCTGTCCCTCATCTGCAGAGTGCACCTCAGGGCCCACGGAGCTGCAGAGCTTGGCTGCCCCTGCAGCGGGGAAGGGCATAGGACCTGGGCCCCAGGGTGGGAAGGGCGGACAGGAGTCCTTGCTGGGGTTCGTTAACGCGGTCCGATGGGGTGTGCAGGGACTCCATCTTCTGCATCCAGTACAACATCCGCGCCTTCATGAACGTCAAGCACTGGCCCTGGATGAACCTGTTCTTCAAGATCAAGCCGCTCCTCAAGAGCGCAGAGGCGGAGCGAGAGATGGCCACCATGAAGGAAGACTTCGAGAAGGCCAAGGAAGAGCTGGCCAGATCTGAGGCTCGCCGGAAGGAGCTGGAGGAGAAGATGGTGTCCCTGCTGCAGGAAAAAAATGACCTCCAGTTGCAGGTCCAGTCTGTAAGTACCTGCCAGGTGAGAATAGAAACCAGGAGCAACACGGAGGCCCCAACAGGTGCATCGATATAAGGGCCAGTGGTGCCACCTCGTGGGCGTACAGAGTATTGCAGGAGGACGAGGGCCCGACTTTGGGGTCCGGGAGATTCTTGGGAGCATGTCTGCAAAGCGAATTTCTACGCACCCTCATTTCTGTCTTCCAGAGCGGAGTGAGACCTATTTTGTTATGGGTATGAGGGGACTGGGTCTGTCCTCATGATTAAAACCTGTCAGGCATCTTTAAAAAAAATTAAATTAAATTAAAAAAGGGGGCGCCTGGGTGGCTCAGTGGGTTAAAGCCGCTGCCTTCGGCTCGGGTCATGATCCCAGAGTTCTGGGATCGAGCCCCGCATCGGGCTCTCTGCTCTGTGGACAGCCTGCTTCCTCCTCTCTCTCTCTGCCTCTCTGCCTACTTGTGATCTCTGTCTGTCAAATAAATAAATAAAATCTTTAAAAAATAAAAATAAAAAAAAATAAAACCTGTCGGGCATGCCCCAAGTCTTTAAAAAAAAAATCATGTAGGGCGCCTGGGTGGCTCAGTTGGTTAAGCAACTGCCTATTCAGCTCAGGTCATGATCCCTGAGTCCCAGGATCGAGTCCCGCATCGGGCTCCCAGCTCCATGGGGAGTCTGCTTCTCCCTCTGACCTTCTCTTCTCTCATGCTCTCTCTCACTCTCTCTCTGAAATAAATAAATAAAAACTTTTAAAAATTATAAAAATTAAATAAATCATGTAAATAAACATTAAAGTAAATCACTAAAACAATTCAAAGTTGGGACCATTTTATACATACGTATATAAGTTTCGGTAATATCAGCAATATGATTATACTAAAAATGCTTTGCAGCTTTTTTTTTTTAATCTTTTATTTATTTATTTGTCAGATAGAGAGAGCACAGGAGTGAGCACAGGCAGACAGAGTGGCAGGCAGAGGCAGAGGGAGAAGCAGGCTCCCCGCTGAGCCAGGAGCCCGACGTGGGACTCGATCCCAGGACGCTGGGATCCTGACCTGAGCCGAAGGCAGCCACTTAACCAACTGAGCCACCCAGGCGTCCCTGCTTTGCAGTTTTTAATCAAGGAGATAGGAGAAAGGCAGCTGCTTACAGCATGTCCCACTCTGCAGCATCATTGTATCAATTCACAAATTAAGGTGTTTATCATTTGCCTTTTTTAAAATTTTATTTATTATTTATTTATTTGTCAGAGGGAGGGAGAGAGAGAGAGAGCACAAGCAGGCAGAGGCAGAGAGAGAAGCAGGCTTCCTGCCGAGCAAGGAGCCTGATGCGGGACTCGATCCCAGGACTCCGGGATCATGGCCTGAGCTGAAGGCAGACGCTCAACTGACTGAGCCACCCAGGTGGCCCTCATTTGTCTTTTTTAAATAAACTCCCAAATGCCTTGCATACAAAGCATTTTCTCCTCCCCTTTTCACTTTCCCAGTCAGTACAGTGTGGTCACTGGGGGCACTTTCCCAAGCCTAGTGGGCAAGGGGATAAGTTTGGAACCGGGTAGCTGGGTTTCCGCCCCAGACCCTCCACTTGATAGCTGTGTGGCCTCAGGCAAGTTACTTAGCCTCTCTGCGCCTCCATTTTCTCATCTGTAGAATGGGCCCCGTAGCAGCACACACGTCATGAGGTTGTTGGCAGAATCAGATGGGTCCACGCCGGTGAAATGCTGAGCACGTAGTACGTATTCAATTAACGCTGGTGTTTATTCTTACCCATAACCTTGAAGTGGGGGTCCAGTTTTAACAGCACTTTTGTACAAGAAGATGTAGCCCAATTGAGTTTAAGAGTAGAATCAGCTCATCTTGGCCTGTCCGAGAGACTCATTACAGAGCCTTCTGGGACATCTATGAACTTAATCCCTTTCTTCCTATTTTGAACTTCCTATTCTGTGGCTCGAGGAGGCAGGACTCCCGGGGCAAACACCACGTTTTCCATTGGAAGTTAAAAGGTGGTAATGCTGTGAAAATACTTGGGGCATCTGGGTGGCTCAGTAGGTTGGGCCTCTGCCTTCGGCTCAGGTCGTGATCTCAGGGTCCTGGGATCGAGCCCCGTGTCTGGCTCTCTGCTCGGCGGGGAGCCTGCTTCCTCCTCTCTCTCTGCCTGCCTCTCTGTCTACTTGTGACCTCTGTCAAATAAATCAATAAAATCTTTGAAAAAAAAGAAAAGAAAATACTAGTTAGCTTGTGGTAACATCGGGGAGAGGAGTCATTTTTCGATGGGTGAGAGGTGAAACGTCAGGCTGGCCGAATTTGGGCAAATTGGCAGAAGCTTCGTGAACTGTATGGGCTCCGTTGTTTGGAATTATTTCAGGTGAATTTCTATTAAGTGCATGTCCTTGGTGGTTAATAAAAGGTATACAGATAATATACAAGTGGTGTGTGCATGCACGTGTGTGTGCACATGCGTGTGCGTGTGTTTGTGTGCACACGTGTCTGTACCTGTACACGTGTGTGCACAAGTGTGTGTGCATGTGTGGGTGTGTGTACACGAGTGTACGTGCGCATGCGTGTGTGTGTGTGTGCATATGAGTGTGTGAGCACGTGTGACCCATTCCTCGGCTCCGGTCCAGATAGTGGGCTTCTGGAGGGCAGAGCACATCCCGAGTAGGGGTTGCTGAGAGTCTGACAGAAACACAACCATCCGGTTCTTTCAGGAAACAGAAAACCTGATCGATGCGGAGGAGCGCTGTGAGGGGCTCATCAAAAGCAAGATCCAACTGGAAGCCAAAGTCAAGGAGCTGAACGAGAGACTGGAGGAGGAAGAGGAGATGAACTCTGACCTTGTGGCGAAGAAGAGGAACCTGGAGGATAAATGCTTGTCTCTCAAAAGGGATATCGACGACCTTGAGCTGACCCTGACGAAAGTGGAAAGGGAGAAGCACGCCACCGGGAACAAGGTGGGCAAACGGGGAGTCCCCACCCCCCACCCCCCAGCTTCTGGAACCATCCTTACTCCCTCTTAGGAGCAGACGTTGCCTAAAGTCCGAGGCAGGAGCCAGCTGGCGGGCAGTGAGGTCCCACCCAGTCCCGTCCTTCTCCGCCTTGCTCTCTCTACCCTGCAGAGTCTTCTCAACCCTCCTCCTGCCTGGCTGGTTGGACTCCAAACTTCCAGTCCCCCCGCATCCTGCACAAAGCAAGGGATCCTCGGCGAGGGTGGCGTCCTATTCATTCTTGTTTGCCCTTGGCTCAGGAAGAGCAAAAAAATGCCTCCAGGGCCCAGGCGGATGATGAGGAACGCAGGTGGCGAAGGGGGCAGGAAGCTGGGCCACCCGCCGCCCTGCCGGGGACGTGGGCAAACAGGGACCCTCATGTTTCCTTACTTTTCCCACCTTTTTCTAAACCCCCAACCCGGGAAACAGACTCCTGTGGATATATAATAAAGAGAGATTGATGGGTTCCCCTTCCAAAGCCTCCTATGTGCATTGCAGAGACCTCCCTTGTAGGACATGACTCGTGTCTGAAGGAATGATACTAACAAGGGGATGTGAGGCTCTGGGCCAGCCAGCCAGGAAGCGAGGGGCTGGGAGGCTGCCAGTTTCAGGATAATGTAACTCACATAGTGACCACCTCCCAGGGAGGTAGGGACGCGGTAGCCAAAAAAAAAAAAAAAAAAAGGAAACGGGAAAATAAAAATCCGTAGCCTCTGATTGAGTCGTCCATGGGTGTGGATATTCTCCCAGGTAAAGAATCTTTCCGAAGAAATGACAGCACTCGAGGAAAACATCTCCAAACTAACCAAGGAGAAGAAGTCCCTGCAGGAAGCCCATCAGCAAACACTAGACGATCTTCAGGTGGAGGAAGATAAAGTCAATGGTCTCATCAAAATAAATGTCAAGCTAGAGCAGCAAACCGATGACGTAAGGATGTTTTTACTCCCGGGTCCTAATGGCTGTTGCTTGCAGAGGCTGGAGTTAAGGGTGGAGGGAGGGGGCGGGTCTGACTTCTGATTCTGGAGCAGATTCGCTGAGTCTGGACCTCAGCCCCCTCCACACAAGTCTGGAATGCAGAGCAAACCACTTAAACCTTTGCTGTCCCTATGTCTACCTCCTGAAATGGGGATATGACCCACTCCACCTTGGAGGGTTTTCACGGGAAGCTCAGCATGGGGGCACCAGGGGGGCTCAGTCCTTAAGCATCTGCTTTCAGCTCAGGTCATGATCCCAGGGTGCTGGGATCGAGTCCCGCATCTGGCTCCCTGACCAGCAGGGAGCCTGCTTCTCCCTCTCCCCGGCCCCCACTCCTGCTTTCTCTCAATAAATAAATCTTTAAAAAAAAAAAAAAGGAAGAAACCTCAGCACCAAGAGTGTGTTCCGTAAAACATTACCGTAAAACATTAGCTGCTACTATACCCCTCATTATCGTCATGGTAATTAACATCATCGTAATTAACATCCCCTCTCAGGTCCTTGGGTTGGCAAAGTTCCAATCTTGTTCTAACAGTGTTAAAATTGAGTGATTTTAACATTGTTAAATAGGAAACCTATTTGTGCCTGGAACAATGACTATTTCCCCCCATCATGTTACTATGTTACTTTTTTTTTCCTGAGATAGACGTAGTGATTCATCAATTGCATATAGGCTCTTGGTACAAGAGCCAAGCGTGATGTTTGCAGGCTTACTCACGATGGTGGCTAAAACTTGTCCAGATTGCATGTTTTCCTGAGGCCAGAGCAGGCGAGCACCACGCTACCGCTGGGAGGAACTCGGCTATGCAATCTAGACCTTCCCCGGCTTGGCTACAGCAGAGCCCATCCATGGACGCCCTGCTTCTTCCCTTCTGGGCACAAGCATGCACCTTCGGGCACTATAATTCTACAGGGAAGGAACAGGCCAAGTGAGAATCAGCCAAAAGAGGCACCAGAAGTCTTCCAAGAGAGACAGGGTAGCCTTTGCTGCAGGAGGGACGAGTGGAGACACCGGGAATCTTGCTCCCTCTGGGCCAGAGCCTAGCGGTCGTGCCCCACGGGAGCTCACAGAAGCCATCAGCACCGGTGTGGCCACCCTGGCCAAGGGGCGAGCTCCAACCTTTCTGCCTGTGTCTCCCCAGCTTGAAGGCTCCTTGGAACAGGAGAAGAAACTGCGGGCAGACCTGGAGAGAGTAAAGAGGAAGCTGGAAGGGGACCTGAAAATGTCCCAGGAATCCATTATGGATCTAGAAAATGACAAGCAGCAAATGGAAGAGAAATTGAAGAAGTAGCTATCTCATGTTTGACCTCTGTTTTTAAGCCCGAGGGCTAATTTACCTCCTTTAAAATCCTTGTATTTCAGGTTGTTGTTCTTTTAATCGTATAACTATGTATCTCTTTGCAGGAAGGAGTTTGAAATCAGTCAGTTACAAACCAAAATCGAAGAGGAGGAAGCCCACAGTTTACAATTACAAAAGAAGACCAAAGAACTGCAGGTAGAAGTTCAAAACCTTCCCGACCCTGAAAACCCTTTGCAAGGGTCCCTCCTGCCCTTGTTTCTGTTTTTGTTTTTGCCCTTGCTTTTGTTGCTTTAGCTACTCATTTTTTTCCTATCCTCAGAGCTGGCGGCAATGTTCTGTCCATTCCTTGGTTTTTCTGAAATTAACACTTTAATCTTGCCAGTAACGCGTACACAGATTTCTTTGGGAATATTACGGTGTTACCAATAAGGCCAGATAAGACTGGTAAGGGTGAGTTGATCACCATCGGTAACCCTCCCTTCTCAGAAGTCGCTCTCACTCTCTGGTGGATTGTGTATCCTCCTGGCTCCCTTGCTATGGGTTTACGTATGCATTTAAGACCCAAAGAGGGGCGCCTGGCTGGCTCAGGCGGAGGAGCATGCAACTCTTGGTCTTAGGGTTGTGAGTTTGAGCCCCATGTTGGGTGTAGAGATTACTTAAAAATGAAATCTTTCTAAAGAAAGACTCAAAGAAATTATCTATGGGAGATAGATACATGATACACACATACATATATATATGCACATATATATTAAAATATGAAGGAACAAGAACATAAATGCAAACATATATTATGTATCTACCTGTACATGTGTATTTATTTATGCATGTAAATATGTTCATTAATCTATGTGTGTTTTATACTTTATATATACTATATATATATACTTTATATATATATATAAAGTATATAGTATATATATATACTATATACTTTATATTTTTTAGCTTAAATATGATAACACAGAGACTATGGTTCTGCAACTTGCTACTTTCATGTAGCAATGCATCCCACAGAGCTGTCCGTGGTAGACATGGATCAATTCTAAAGACTTTATGAACTTCCAGAACATACTTCCATCATAGTGGACTTGACCATTTCCCCTACTGAGGGACCTTTAGAATGTTTCCAACCTTATTCCTCATTAACTTAATGTTATCGTGTAGTCTTTTCTTTGTGGTGCCTACCCCCAATCTGTCACCACCTGCCCCACCCAAAGTGGGCTGCTCCTCCCCGCCCCCAACATTCCTGATGCAGTGACCCTTTCAGGCCCGCACAGAAGAGCTGGAGGAGGAAGTCGAGGCAGAGCGGGCCTCCCGGGCCAAAGCAGAGAAGCAGCGCTCTGACCTCTCCCGGGAACTGGAGGAGATCAGCGAACGCCTGGAGGAAGCCAGTGGGGCCATGTCTGCCCAGATCGAGGTGAACAAGAAGCGCGAGGCCGAGTTCCAGAAACTTCGCCGGGACCTGGAGGAGGCAACCCTGCAGCACGAAGCCACGGCGGCCACCCTGAGGAAGAAGCACGCGGACAGCGTGGCCGAGCTCGGGGAGCAGATAGACAACCTGCAGAGGGTCAAGCAGAAGCTGGAGAAGGAGAAGAGCGAGATGAAGATGGAGATCGATGACATGGCTGGCAATATTGAGGCAGTCTCCAAGTCGAAGGTATCTGACCCCTACTCTTAGCAAATGCGAGGCAGCTACATTCACCTGCCCAGGTTCACCTGCTTCAGACATAATTCGATGCCCCCAGACTCACTGCCTATTCCAAACTGCAAGGCCCTCTTGCCTTTGGCCTGCTCCCAGTGCCCCCAAATCCATTCCTGTCATTGGAACTTGACTCAGTGACCTACTATGACTTGAGGTCTCATCATCCTTCCAGAATTTCAGAAAGCTTTCAGAATCTTCCAATCCATCTGGCATTTTCTAGAACTAAACCTATGGATGGATTGCACCAAAGGTCCTTGCCGGGTATGGTTGGGTATGCTGCCTCCTTGGCCCACGGTATCCATCCCTGGGAGGCATAACTAATGAGAAGTTATGCATGAGAACAGGGTTAGATCCAAGTTTTGTTGCACTCGAAGCATGTAAAATTCAGGAGGGGAGGAACTCTTTGAGAAAATGTACACAAAATTATAAATACAAAGTTAGGCACGGAAGTAAATAGTCATTTAGAGTGAGAGAAAGAAGTCACAAATTATTGGCACCCTGGAGACACAGACCGTTTGCCAGAAATGTCTCCCTAGAAATATATTCTGCTTGCATGTAGCTTTCCTTCCCCACCTGGAACCTTCTACAGCTACTTGCATGGTTAGGGCCCATGCAAGTAAAGTTCATGCTCAACCACACCAGCTTACTGGTAAACCCATCCCTGTGTATGACTTCAAGGCAAAGGCTTCCTCAGTGATGATATGTTTGTAGATTCGTGGGGCTTCTTGCTGTCCTTGTTTAGGATCTGGACTCCCACACCCAGGCTTTCCTCTTGATTTCTTTCTCAGTGCCTGACTGCAACTCTTTTTTCTCTCTTGCCTGCTTCCTTGTTTTTCTGTCCTTGGTTTTTTCTTCCCTCTAAGGAGTTAGGTCTGTATGTATTCTCTGTCTCTATCTTTGTCTCTCTCCCCCATAGTACCCAGGGCAAGTTGCAGGGTTGTCTGGGTTAGAAAAGATGACAGCACCCCCTTGTCACCTCCCTTCATCCTCTCTGTTCATGCTCTTCACTTCATGCTCTCTGTTCTCAATTTTAGAATGCAGTGGAAGAAGTACCTTATATTGCTTTATATTTTTTAAGTTGTTGTATCCTTTGATTTTTCGCCTTGTGATTTGCTTTTTGCTCTTTGTCAACTACCCTAGATAAAATTATTGTATGTTCATGTGTCATCTTCTCAAAGATATCCTAAGCCCCTTGAGACTTTCCTTTGAGTCTAATATCTTTGCCTCTTCTGCCACCACCTTATACTTCCTAGTCCAAGGAAAAATATATGCTCAACATATTTATTTTATGTCATATGAAGTAGGAGGAGGACATCTACAATATATGCAAGGTTTTGAAATAAACTCCACAAAAACAGGGACTGTTTTCTAGCCCCACTAGAGGCTGGGGGAGTGAATCCCTTCGTGCCACCTGCCCCATAAGGAATCTTTTGTGTAATCAAATTAAATGTGCAACAGGGTCCTCTGAAAATACTGCTTGCAAACAAATAAATCGGAAGGTAATATTATTCACATGGCAACAGAATTACTTATGTTACAAAAGGATCCTGGGGTTCCTTGGAGTAGCATGTTCTCAAAGATTGTTTTTTTGTGTGTTTTGTTTTGTTTTTGGTTTTGTTTTTACAAGCCAATCAATATTTATTTACCTAAATCTGTTGCTCCAACCAATTGATGACTAAGCAGTCATCACAGATAAAACTAAAGCAAATCCGAAGTGATGGTAATTTTTTAAACCGACATGTATGTGCTCTGCGTTCTTATTTTTATTTTACCTGACAAGAAGCTAAACTAACCCGGTTTAGACTAACCTAGTTTAGAACCCAGTTCAGACCTGGACACTAGAAACCCAATTTTTCCATTCATGTTTTTTTTTTTTTTTTTTTTTTTTAGAGTAACATGGAAAGAATGTGTCGGACTGTGGAAGACCAATTTAATGAGATCAAAGCCAAGGATGACCAACAGACACAGTTAATCCATGATCTGAATATGCAGAAGGCAAGACTGCAGACCCAAAATGGTAAGGATTGAGCGGCTGGGTTCCGGAAACTACAGGCCATGAGTCAACAATGTTCAGCAACACTCGTGCTCCTGTTCGGTAGGGGAACTGAGCCACCACCTGGAAGAGAAGGAGTCTCTGATCTCACAGCTAACCAAAGGCAAGCAGGCCCTCGCCCAGCAGCTAGAGGAGCTGAAGAGGCAACTGGAAGAAGAAACCAAGGTAAGAATGCCTCTTTCTGGAATGGCAGAGTCAGAACCTGAGAAACCACGAAAACTGGTTGGAGGCAGCCCTGCAGCATGACGTCTGCTACTTCTCCTCTCTGCTGGGTGGGAGGGTAGGAACCTGTTCTTTGAAGGCACAGGACTTTGGTGTTGGATCTCCTTCAGAGCCAAGGTGCTCCATCCTCTGGGCTCCTCTGCCCCTCATAGTGTGGTCTGATAAACACCCTCACCAGCCAGGACATCCCTTCCCCGCATTCCCCTCCACCCCCCACTGCACCTGTTCGACCCATCTCTGCCTCTGTGTCTTCTCTCACTCTGCTCAGCCATTCCGCCCATCCCCCTGAGATGCCCTTTCATTCTTCCTCATCACTCACGTGTCACCTGCGGCAATACCTGATTTTAAGTTCTCCCCCTCCCGAAAGACTGCACGGCTCTGGGGACACAGTTGGGACATATGCATGAACGTGAACCTCCTCATCACATTCCTGACTTCCATATCTAGATCTTCATGTTCATCACGCCCTTCTCCCCACAAATCTGTAAACTCCTCCTAAGCAAGAATAATTTTTCCCTAGCACCAAACAGTAGCTACAATGCACACAGCAGGTGCCTAATAAGTGCTGTCAATATGTGTTCAAGCATGAGAATGGGAAACCAGGAGTCCACCCAAAGGGCATTCTTTGATGGTGGCCTCAGAAAGTGTTTTGTGGGGGGCCTGGCTGGCTCAGTCAAGACCATACGACTCTTGATCTCAGGGTTGTGAGTTCGAGAACCTTGGGCATAGAGATTACATAAAATCTTGAAAAAAAAGGGTGGGGGGGAGAAAGAGTTTTGTTTTGGACCATCAAGACAAGAGCTAACTTGCCCTCTTCACCAGGCAGGAGTGAGCAAAGGAGGCCTCTGGGCATGTTCTCCCCTGCCCGGGAAGAGGTAACAGAGGCACAGAAACAGAACAGCACACATCAGAGTCCCCCTGTATGGGGACACAGCCTCTGGTGACACCAAACAATACTCTTTTGGGTTTTCTTCACGGCAACAGCTTTCCATAGCATTGCATCAAGTAACAAGAAAATGATCCCCTTCCTAAGTCCGTTTCAATTCTTCTGCTTGCATAAGGAAAAGACCTCAGTGTGGTTACATCTCTCAGCCATGTGCTCATTTTCCTTATTAAGGTATAGAGAGAGCAGGCTTCAGGTACAGAGGCACACAGCAAATACCTGGCTGGAAAGTGATCAATAACACTGTTTTACCCCCGTTACATTTATTCTTAGGGTTCCCTTCTGTGTGTGGCTTTTCTATTTATAGTTTAGTAGCTTACTTTTATTTAAATACAATCAGGGAGTCAACGTGACAAAAATGAAGTAAAACAGGACATATGCAGATATGGCCAAGTGTGCAAAGGCAGCTCAGGAACAGCTCGCGTTGGGAGATGCTGGTTTAGAGGAAAACACCTTCGCTTGGAATATGGCCAAACATCTTTGCAATCTGTCACCACCCTCCTCCCGCAGGCCAAGAACGCCCTGGCCCACGCCCTGCAGTCCTCCCGCCACGACTGTGACCTGCTGCGGGAACAGTATGAGGAGGAGCAAGAGTCCAAGGCCGAGCTGCAGAGGGCGCTGTCCAAGGCCAACAGCGAGGTGGCCCAGTGGAGGACCAAATACGAGACGGACGCCATCCAGCGCACCGAGGAGCTGGAGGAGGCCAAGTACGGGGCTCCCCAGCGACAGCAAAAGGGGTGACCCCAGGACATGAGTGGGGGGACAGAGAATTCTTCCTGCCTTAAGAGACAATCTCTTCTTCCCCAGCCCTTTGAGTTTGGGTTAAGCATTTAGATAAGAGCGTCCCTGTTCTTCCCTGGGACTGTCCTTTCCACTGGGTTCCCTTGGTGGCTTCTTGGTGACCTGCTTTGCCACCAAGCTCTTTGGGCTTCTTCAGGTGATACCTGTCCACACGTCCCATGCTATGTCTTGGTCTTCCCCAGTTCTAGCCCCGAATCGACTGACAGTTCTGAAATAGTTCACCTTTGCCCAAAAAGAAAAGAAGAAAAAATGGTTCTTTTAGGAAAAAACTGGCCCAGAGGCTCCAGGAAGCAGAGGAAAACACAGAGGCAGTGAGCTCCAAGTGTGCCTCCTTGGAGAAAACCAAGCAGAGGCTCCAGGGGGAAGTGGATGATCTGATGCTTGACTTGGAACGCACCAACACGGCCCGAGTCCTCCTGGACAGGAAGCAGAGGGACTTCGATAAGGTCTGGCCCCCAGAGAGCCGCAGCCTCTCACGCTTGGGTGTGCGAGAGACACGCCCACCTGGGAAGTCCGCCGAGCATCAAGTCACGGTGTGTGGGAGGCTGGACTTTGTAGCGTCTCTTTGCATTCGTGACACCCCTCCAAAGTGGATTTTTAGTTCAAGCTAATTCAGATTACTCTGAGATGCAGCAGAAGGCCTGTGGGAACATCAGAGTCTGGGGCCTGTGATCTAGGACAGAGCCCGCCCTGTTTCTCGAGTCCGCAGGATGGAAGGGTAAAACCTCAGCGTTGCTCACAGACAGCTCTCGTTTTCCTGGGCTCTCCCAGGTTCCTTGGTCCTTCCTGCTGTTCACGTGTCCCTGTGTCATCTCCCAGGTCCTTGCCGAGTGGAAGCAAAAACTGGACGAGAGTCAGGCTGAGTTGGAAGCTGCTCAGAAAGGATCCAGGTCGCTTAGTACTGAAGTCTTCAAGCTCCAGAACGCCTATGAGGAAGTCGTGGATCAGTTGGAGACACTGAGGCGGGAGAACAGAAACTTGCAAGGTAAGCTGCCTCCCCCACCCACCCCAGGGGAGCACCTGTACCCACCCCCCTTTGCCTCCTGCGTCCCTCCGCCCTGCAGAACCCTTCCGTCTGCTCTGTCGACCCTGGAGCTCAGCCCTGCTAATGCCACAGACACAGTCATAACTAAGTGTCCCTCTAGAACACGAAGGGCGAAGGGAGTTGCTAAGCTCACCTCTTCTTAAAGAACAAGATCGTGCACGGATTCTGTCTGGACGTGGCTTCGTGTCCCTGGGCGTGCCACCAAATCCCTTAGAGCTTCAGACTCCTGGTCTACAAAATCAGACCAGACCCGATGTCCCCGAAAGGCCCTTCCAGTCCCCAAAGACTATGATTCTGTATTCTATACATTGTCTCCAGAAGTTTCTCCCCCGGCCCTCGCCGCGACCGTTTTACATACTTGGTGAAGACTTAGTGTTCTTGCCACTCCTCTCCCAGCATGGTTCAGGTGAGGCGACACGCCTGGGTCGTGCCGAGACCTTGCGCCTTCCACCACGCTCTCTCCTGCATAAATGGGAATGAATCACCAGTCCCCAAGTTGCCAGGCAAAATGCCTCTGCTGTCAACGTGAGCCCCATCAAACGTGCTAAATCGAGCCTATCCTTTACAGAAGAGATTTCCGACTTAACCGAGCAGATTGCAGAAACTGGCAAGAACCTTCAGGAAGCGGAAAAGACCAAGAAGCAGGTGGAGCAGGAAAAGTCCGACCTCCAGGTCGCCCTAGAAGAGGTGGAGGCAAGTGTCCAGGACATGACATGAGGGTGCTCAGGAGGGCAGGATGCCGGGCAGGGGGAGGCAGGGGGAGGGCGGGGAGCTTCCTGCCAGGAGGAGCCAAGGCTCCATGGGGAAGAACATCCAGCCGTCCCTGGGGAAACAGCTGTGCTGTGTTTCATCTCCTGGGTGTCCTCTAGGTCATCACATCTCCCCTTTTGAAAATAAACAAACGCGTTCGTGATGTCCTTGATGTCTTCCTCTCGGGAAGCAAGAGCTCAGGAAGCAGGCATCCCGAGAGCTGGCTCAGAATTCCTCGGCTCTAACGGTCACATGCTAGGTGGTCTATGGACACTGGGATTTCTGGAAAGTCAAAACAGGCCCAGTGTCCTGAGGCCCTAATCGGTGTGGCCAGTGCAGGGCGGATGGTGGAGCTGTTTCTAGGGAAATTTGCATAATGCAGGATAAGGGATGAGCGATTACTCTGTCATTTTAGATAATAGGGTGACCCTTGAGTTATGGTCCCTGTTAAAAAAAAAATACCCGGGCGCCTGGGTGGCTCAGTGGGTTACGCCTCTGCCTTCACCTCAGGTCATGATCTCAGGGTCCTGGGATCAAGCCCCACTTTGGGCTTTCTGCTCAGCAGGGAGCCTCCTCCCCCCCCTCCCCCCGCCCTGCCTGCCACTCTGCCTGCTTGTGATCTCTCTCTCCCTGTCAAATAAATAAATTTTTAAAAATCTTAAAAAAAAAAAAAGACACACCCAATAAAGGTTTTACTAATTCAAAAAGGTGCTCTGTCCCTCTCCAGACACAAAGTTGTTAGCAACAGATACAAAGCTTTAGTCCCAGGTTCATTACTAGGAGGGACATTTGGGGGCCACATTGTTTGACCTCTACTCATCTGTAAAATGGGTAGAGTAATATTCGTTCTGTCACGAGGAAAATACCCGTTCAAGAAGGGGGGCTGCCGGTGACCTCCCCACCTCTCCCCACCCAATCTCTCCTCTGCTTTGATCAGGGCTCCTTGGAACATGAAGAGAGCAAGATCTTGCGTGTCCAGCTGGAGTTGAGCCAGGTGAAATCCGAGCTTGACCGCAGGGTCACTGAGAAGGACGAAGAGATCGAGCAGCTGAAAAGAAACAGCCAGCGAGCGGCAGAAGCCATGCAGAGCATGCTGGACACCGAGATCCAGAGCCGGAATGACGCCATGAGGTTGAAGAAGAAGATGGAGGGAGACCTCAACGAGATGGAGATCCAGCTGGGCCATGCCAACCGCCAGGTGGCAGAGACACAGAAACACCTGCGCACCGTGCAGGGTCAGCTCAAGGTCAGCACCGGCTCCTGTGGACCTGGCCGGCCCTTGCCCTGTCCCGGACTCCGGCCTCACTCACATCCGGCTGTCCCCGCAGGACTCCCAGCTGCACCTGGATGAAGCCCTGAGGAGCAATGAGGACCTCAAGGAGCAGCTGGCCATCGTGGAGCGCAGGAATGGCCTCTCGCTGGAGGAGCTGGAGGAGATGAAGGTGGCCTTGGAGCAGATGGAGCGGACCCGCAGGCTGTCGGAGCAGGAGCTGCTGGACGCCAGCAACCGCGTGCAGCTCCTGCACTCCCAGGTGCATCCCTCCTCCCTCTACCCAGGGCCCACCCTGGGGGACAGGCAGGACCCTCGCAGTGGAAGGGAGCACCCGCCCTTCCTCCCAGACTAGCGGTCAAGACCAAGTTGCTTTAAGCTTAGTTATTCGGAGGTGGCTGGCTGGCGCAGTCCGTAGATCTCGGGGTTGTGAGTTCGAGCCCCACTTGGGATGGAGAGATGACTTAAAAGTTAAATCTTAAGAAAAAAAGCTTAGTTCTTGGAATAACTATGCTCCAGATGGGTAGATTCCTGAGCTTTCTTTAATCTGAAGATAAAAGGTCATGCACATTGTAGGAAAATCAGAGAAAGGAAGGATGAGTTATTGCATCAAGGGGCTGGAGAAAGCTTCACAGAGGAAGCAGCCTCTAACTGCAATCTTGGAAAATTAGAATTGTCTTTCAAAATAATTATTTTTTTTACCTTTATGAAAGTTCTTGTTGGATTTTTAAGGAGATAGAAGTTTATCGAATACACCGCAAGGGAGCAGTGAGCTGTCCACCACCTTTATAAAAGTTTTTGGTTTTTTTTTTTAGATTTTATTTACTTATTTGACAGACAGATCACAAGTAGGCAGAGAGAGAGAGGAGGGGAAGCAGGGTCCCCACTGAGCAGAGAGCCTGATGCGGGGCTCGATCCCAGGACTCTGGGATCATGATCTGAGCTGAAGGCAGAGGCTTTAACCCACTGAGCCACCCAGGCGCCCCACCTTTATAAAAGTTTAATAAAAACAATTCTTTGTTGCGAAATAGCCTACAAGCAAACAAACAGAAGAAACATACCAGCCACCGTGTCCCCGTTGGAAACCTTTCCTTCCAAGCTCTTGTCGATCTCTGCAATTATTCTACTTTTGTAAAAATGCGATCGACGTTTCTGCAGCTTTGTATTTTCATTTTAACAAAATGACTGAGTGTTATTTCCACCCTTTTAAATAATTTTCTATGATTTTTTTTTAAGATTTATTTATTTATTTGAAAGAGAGAGCGCATGTGCATTATAAGGGAAAGGGCAGAGGGAGAAATCTTGAGCAGACTCCCTGCTGAGAAGGGACGCCCCCCACTCCCCCACCCCTCACTACCCACACTGGGCTCAATCCCATGACCCTGAGATCATGACCCGAGCCAAAACCAACAGCCAGTCGCTTCACCAACCAAGCCACCCAGGCACCCCTGCCATGACTATTTTTAATGGCAGAAAAGTGGTCTATTACAGTAGAGTGATATGGCAGTCTTATTTAATCTATCTTCCATGGCTGGATGTTTTTAATTATTCCCAATAAAATCTTTACCACTGGAAAGAGTTCTGTGATGAACTTAACTTATAATTAAATTTTCACGTTTTCCCATTATTGTTCCTTTCCTTAATATTCCTAGACATAAGCAGATTGCTGGAAGCAGAATTTCATGGTCCAAAGGATAGGAGACATTTGCAACTTACTGTAAATCAGTCTTGACAAGGTGGTCCCCATTTTTATTTTCACTGGGAGCATATGTAAGAGCTCTTGCATCTAAATCCTCAAAGACCCTAGTTATACATCTTTTAATCCTCACCAACTTCATGGTTGAAAAACACCTCACCTCTAATTTTGATTTTCTTAGGGCACCTTGCTGGCTCTTTGGGTACAGCATCCAACTCCACTCTTGATCTCAGGGTCATGAGTTCGAGCCCCGTGTTGGGCCTGGAGCCTACTTAAAAGAAAAATACAGTAAAGTTTTGATTACTAATGAGTAATTGTTTCTTCTGGCATGTTCCACCTATCTACACTTTGTGCCCTGGTTTCTTGTGCAGTTTGTCTTTTTTATGAGTTGAGGAAGAGAGTGTTTTTTTGAGCAATATACATTGGGAGCGTTTCCACTTTGTCACAATGCTTGTAATTCTATTTATGGTGTGTCTTGATCGTTAGGATTATTTCTCATTTTATATACTTAGGTCTACCCATCCTTTTCTTGCTCCAACACCTTTTAACTTCTTCTTCAAACACATGAAAGTCTACCTTTATCGGATACTCATTCATTTTATATACAGTTCTTGGGTCTGTTTCAGGACCTTCTGTTTGGTCAAGAATGAAACTGTAACTAGCAAATCCCCCAGGGAAAAATAAGAAACATGGCCATGATTGATTGCCTTCCCCATGCAAATTTCTCCCCCTCAACTGCTCCAGGCTTCCAAAGATAACCTACACCTCTGGCATCTAATTTTTCCTATAGAACATGAGCCTGATAAATACCAAGAAAAAATTGGAAGCGGACATAGCCCAGTGCCAGGCAGAGGTGGAGAACTCCATCCAAGAGTCCAGAAACGCGGAGGAGAAGGCCAAGAAGGCCATCACAGATGTGAGCTCTGTTCCTTCTTTTCAGCACCTGTTTTTGGAGTCAGGGAAGGGCTTCTAGGTGGGGACAAGGCAAGTAGGCTTCGTTTCCTGATGACGTACAGTTGGTCATGCTGGCTTCCTAGAGAGGGAGTTAGATGAAGCCTCAGCCAAAATCAGCTCGGGAGGAGATACATCATCAGTCATGGCGGAAGGAGGGAGCCAGGAACAGCACACACAGTACTGACCTTGACAGCATCCTCTGTGGACTCCTGGTCGGGATGCCAGGTGGTCCACTCATACTTCCTATGAACTTCATCAGGTGGCCATGATGGCCGAGGAGCTGAAGAAGGAGCAGGACACCAGCGCCCACCTGGAGCGCATGAAGAAGAACCTGGAGCAGACGGTGAAGGACCTGCAGCACCGTCTGGACGAGGCTGAGCAGCTGGCCCTGAAGGGCGGGAAGAAGCAGATCCAGAAACTGGAGAACCGGGTAGGGTTCTAGAAGGTTCTAGAAGATTCTGGTTCTCAAAGTGATATCCGGTTCAGGCACCCTGGGCAGAACCACCAGTCCAGCAACTAGGTTGCAGGAGAGTGGGGGTGGATGGAATGGATGCAAGTTTGGTCTGCGGACTACATGCCGATATGTCCACACAGACACACACACAGACACACACACACACACACTTTACAACACTCGTGCCTCAGGAGCTGAAGAGTGAAGACACTTGCAAATGGTCACATCTTGTTTTTTATAGGAATTCAGATCCACGTAAGTGAGGGGAAATGTACTTTGCATTCATAACATTACATAGTTTATGTAAGTTACATTTTGGACCAGCCTCTGTTTTGGGGAACAATGGCCCATCCTACCTAAAGTCTAGAGTCTCTCTTCACCTCCCCCCCACCCCCCCACCCCCACCCCACCCCGGGCTCCCATTTGTCCCAGACTTCTAAGTCTCTGAACCCAGTCAGGCTGCAATGCTGGGAAGCTTCTCCCTCCCTCCATCCTAAAGGGCTGGTGAATGGCACTTTCTCCCACGTTTTTCCACAGAAAAACTCTACCCCCTGTGCAGAGGCAGTCTTGTTTTTTTCTGAATCTGGGAGCTGATCTGTATTTGTTCGGTTTCTTTGCTAATGGCTCCCTTTGTTGCCAGGACGCTTTGCTTTTCCCTTTAGACCTGGGAATGGTTTATTTGTTTTGCAAATGGCTCCATTACTAGTTCTGTGGGGCTGGGGGTGCGGGGGAGCTTGTTTTATCTTCTCTGTAGTCCTGGGAGGGAGGAAATGATGGCATGGGAGGAGAAGGGGGTGAGGGGCAGGGGAAGAGAAGGAAGTGACCTCTCTCAGCAGGGAGGCCCCCAAATGCACTCAGGCTTCAGGCCTCCCAAGGATGTGGTCACCAGCACATGCACACCATGAATGTGAACGATTTTTTTTTTTTTTTTTGGTTAAAAAACGACAAGGCAATAGGCACGTGAGTAACAAAAGTCAACACCACAGAAGTCAGAATTTCTTTCCCCCAAATTCTCTAAATTCTTACTTCTAATTCTTCCCAGTCATCCTCTATTGCATGAACTTAGCCTGTCCTCATGGATCCCTCCACTGAGGGAGGGATTAGAGCTCATGCCTCCCTCCGTGATTCTTTGATTCCTGGGCCAGCCAACCCCCCTCACTGCATGGGAGGCACCTAGACTGGCCTCCAGCCCCAGCTGCCCCATTATCTTTAGTCCTGCAAACCTCACAGAGGCCACTAGAGCATTGCCAGGAACCCAGATGTTTCGCAGAACCTAATAGTAAACAGCTTCCCAGGGCATGTGGGTAGAGGGGGGGTAGGGATCGTTTTTGGAACAGTGCCCAAAGTTAACCTGTTCCACTGGCAGATTCCAAGGTTGATCTGGTGAGTCCACAGCCCAGGGCTGCCCGTGTCTGTGGCCACTGGGATTCCCTGTGGCTGGCCACCACCCTTGCGTCTCGACTCTTTCTGGACTGTGGCTTCGGGACCACAGTTAGTGACCTGTGTCCTTGGTGGCTGTCCTGTCCCCTCAAGACTTCAGGAAAGCCAGAAACAGCTATGAAGTGACCACTACTGGCAGAGTGCTTTATCATTTAAAACACACTTTCACATACTTTGTCTAACTTGACTCCCACCTTTGAGGTAGGTAGAGTGGGAATTACAATCTCCACCCTAAACGCATAGAAACTCACTCTCAGGGGCAGCTGCTTTGGCTCTTGGAATCAGTCAGCTGGTCCCAGGGCTTGAACACACCTGGGCCATTCCTGGCCCAGGATCTCTCCCTGACCCCCTGAAGCCTCACTTGGCCAGGAATCAGGCCCCCCAAAATGCTCACGCAGGCTTCACCTGCAGGGATGAGTCAGGGCTAAGGTCCAGGCCTTGCCAAGCTGCCTCCCCCAGGGGAAGAGGCGACCTTGGCCAAGCCCAGCCTGGTGGCCCTGCTGCGGGCAGCAAGGGCTGCGTCTTGTTCTCATTTGCGCAAGGCCACCACACCAGCAGTGGTGGCCCTGTGTGCCCAGGGTATTTCCTGAGCCCCAGGAGGAGACATTTTTACAAACTATATTTAGTTTGTAAATATAAACAAATATTGGGAGTAAATATAAACAAATAGTGGGAGAAGTCTGGCTGCTCTGACCCAAATGCTGGGCTC